>BDUI01000210.1:312739-335306 GCA_002335545.1 Apodemus speciosus
AACTCACTCTGTAGACCAGGCTGGCCTCGAACTCAGAAATCCACCTGCCTCTGCCTCCCAAGTGCTGGGATTAAAGGCGTGCGCCACCACTGCCTGGCTAGTCTCTGTCTTTTTATTGGGGGAATTGATGTTAAGAGATATTAAGGAAAAGAGATTGTTACTTCCTGTTATATTTGTTGTTAGAGGTGGAACTATGTTTGTGTGGCTGTCTTCTTTTGGTGTTGTTGAAAGATTACTTTCTTAATTTTCTTAATTTTTCTAGGGTGTAGTTTCCATCCTTGTATGTTGGCCTTTTCCAACATCTTTTGTAGAGCTGGATTTTGGGGAAAGCAAATTTGGCTTTGTCATTGAATATCTTATTTTCTCCATCTATAGTAATTGAGCCTGGGCTGGCATTAGCAGAAACCACACTATGATGGGCCGTCCACCATCAGACATCAATAGAAAAAAGAAACATATGGGCTTCTTTATAGCTTGTTTATTTCAGGGATTTTCTTTATTGAAGTTCTCTCTTCTCAAATATCTCTAGCTATGTCAAGCAGGCATAAAAACAGTAAACACAGAGCATTACTACTTTTCTGAGTACTCATGCAATTGCAGGAACACACTTATCCAGAGACATGTAGTCATATTATCAACAGACTCTATTGAATCTCAATTGTGTTATCATTACAAAAGTGGGTCAACTCTCAGTAACTATTATGGTTGTAAAATTTACATTACACATTCATGTAATGTTCCTTTCAGTATGGATACTATATTTTGTTATATTTTCACTTGAAACAATGTATACTCAGAAGAACACTTAGCCCATCAAGTCTCTATCAAGGATAAGAAGCTTAAGTCAAATGTGTGAGTAACTAGACTACCTACTTCAACAGATCCTAGATCACTATTTCATGAAGATGGACAAGAAAATATACATCAGTATATTAAAATAATAAAAACCATGGCTCCTTATAATGCTAAAAGACTTTATTGATAATATCTAAATACACTGTTAAGATTTAATGATCTTGACTTGATTTTTAATAATCACTAAAAATGTTAATGATTTCAGTGGTTGTACTCAAATACATTTTATAAATGGTGGTATTTAAATCAATAGTAACTCAATATCTCAGCAATGTTTTTTTCATTAGAGGTCTCTGTACCATCAAATATATTGTAATCACGTTTAGTTATCCAATAAACCCAAACCATCTGGGTTCATTCTTCACAGAACTTCTTGGAAAAGAGCGTTTTCTTAAGAGTAACAGCAGTTTACTAAAGGCAGTAGAGAAGAAAAATAATTTAGATAATATACTAGGCATAACTACCAATGATAATTCCTTAATTTAGAAACACCTGAGGCCATCCGGCGGTTTTTCACTTGAATCTTATATCCACAGATATAAAATTATAATACTGAGCATTACTTTTTGTGTATATTTATACAGAATTACTTCATCTGTATGCACTAATCCTTAGTAGACTGATTATTACAAGCCAGACACTACAAAGAGACCTCAGATTATGTCCTTCATTTCTGAAAAATTGCCAATATCACATCTATTGCTACAAAACTTATTTTAACATGAATCTCTGTAAAGAAATATGTCTGTTTACCCTATATCTCAAAATGAAGCAAATAATTTTTCTCACATTGGTGTGAGTTTCCATTGAGAGAGCCCTGAAGGTAGAGTATGTGACTTCTAGAGATTACACCAGTGATGTAGGAATCCAATTTCATCAAAGTATTCCTTTCAACCAAACAAACTATTCATTATTACTGGAGTCAAAGACATCAAATTCAAAACATGTATGTATACATATATATTTGTGTGTGCATTATGCATATAATATGAATATGTATTCATAATATATAATATAATGTAATTGCAATATAATTCTGATTATGGTTTCCTTTTCTGACTTCTTAGATTCTGAGATTTCCCCCAATCTCCCCAACAACCCAAATTCATGAACTCTGTTCATGTTTTCTCAGAAAATTAGAAGGTATCTAAATAATTATTAATATTAATAATAAAATAAAGTAAGATAAAACACTCAAATAGAATAGGAAAAATATAAACATACATGAACAAATGTAGCCAAAAGAAAAAAAACAAGAAATACATGTATACACAGAGGTGTACATAGCCTAAAATTCAGAAGTTTTATAAGAATATTTCAAATGTAATTCAGTATATATAAGCAAAATATCTATAAAGTTAGAAAAACAGAAAAAACATGATGAGAGAAAAACCTCACAAAATGAAAGTGCATTTCTTTTATGTTGGTCATGTCCTGCTGTGTAGTACTTACCTTCAAGTGATTTGCATAAGCAGTAGATTACATTGGAGTACCTATTTTTTTTCTTTGAAAGCAGTTATCTATTGGAGTAATCTTCTGGATTAATGACAGAATTTATGTCTACGTCTGGTATCAAAGCTAGATAACCATTTGGCTTAGCAAATGTAATCTGAGTATATGCTGTGCCAGTATGTGTGAGTTTATACTTACCATAAAATTAAAAGTAAGAATTGTACTTATTCGGCCCACTGATGGAACTTCTTCACCTGTAGAAAATAAAATATTTTGGTAAGAATATAGTTTTTTTGGTGTGTTTCTTTCTTTCTTTTTTATTGGATATATTCTTTATTTACATTTAGTTTTAAAAATTTGCTGTTTCAGGCTTTTATATAGAAGAGCAAACCATGACCACATAAAACATCGAAAGTTTATATTTTTTCAAGTTTAATTTTTTTGTTTGCCAGGTTTAATATAATAAATTTTAATTATAAATTATAATAATTATAAATTATAAAAATATAATAAAAATTATAATAAATCAGTTTATAATATAAACTGATTAGAATCGAAATCTATGAAAGAATGTAGAACCTACTTGCTTTAACTATCATTTTTCTAAAACTAAATTCAAAGTGCCCCTCTAAATATGAAAAATGAAATTATTATTAAAAGATATGAAGTAGCAAAATTATTCTTGGGAGTAGATAGCAGGATTATATTCATGAGCCACTGCCACCAAGTCCAACACTACAATGTCCAGTTTTTCAGAGAGACACACTAAAACTTAGTCCATTACCACCAAGGAGTTGTCCATCTCTCTGATGAAGAAATATATGCACAGAATCACTACAAACCAATTTACTAATTTCTTCATCATTTACAAAAATGCTGATATATATATATATATATATGTGTGTATACATATATATATATAGTGTGTTAGAAACATGGAAATGCAAATTTTTTTATGAAGAAAGTTTGAAATTTCTTTGATACTTCATCAAGTGTTCTGTTGAGCTGAATATCATAGTCACATGAATCATGTTTCTGCTGCTTCTATTGCATCTTGTTCAAGAATATCATTCAACAAATGCGTTCTGTCAAATACCAACTTCAGAATGCTCTTGTATTTTGCATAATTCTATTCTCAAAGTACTATGTGTCACCACAAGTTTATCTTTAATAAATTTTATGATTAAAATGTTCGGTGAAATTACTGTAACCAAAGCTATGAATACTGAAACTCAAGATCTTTCTTTTTTTGTATCATCTCTTTTTTATTACATGTTTCTACCAACATAAACATTTTTAAGGTAAAAAAGTGTGAAGCAAAGTTTTCATGAGAAAATATATTTTATTGAATCCCATTGTCTTCACTGTCTTTCTTTCCCAAATTGTGAAGCTGTGTGTCTAACCTTGCAAATTTACCACATTTGACATTCTTTTTTTAAATGAAAATTAGTTTAAGTGGTGTAATAGAAATAATAGAATTTTACTATCATATGGAAAGTAGGAAAGTTTTCTGTTCTGCAAGACAAACTAGGAACCGATATTACATAAATAATTTCTCTAGAGCCTGTACCCCATGGAAAACACTGAATTGAAATGAATTTCTGGGAGACGATGGGATATTTACCCTTTTTATGTCTGTTCTCAGTAACAGGAATGCTGATTACAAATTTCCCATGTATTATCTCTATTTTTCCTACTAATTATAACAATCTAGCACACAATCCTCTACTTTATTGAAATGATAACAGAGGCTTATGGGTTGAAAATAAATATTTCAAAGACAAAAGTTGATACAAGCACATTTCACAAATTATCATGAAAGCCAGAGCTGTTTAGCAGAAAAGTACTGGAAAAGGGGGGAGATTTTATTCCTTAGATGCAAACTCTTTCAGTACAGGCTATTTGGGAATTTACATTACAGCTTTCAGCTGAAACAAACCATGGCCGACCCTTCAAAAGCTTAACCTGCATGGCATATACCATTTATACAAATTCATCTCTGTTACTATCCCAAATTGTGCCAATACCAAACTGAACATGTACTTTTAGTAAAAAGGTAAGGCTTCTGGTCTAACAATAACGTAATCATTTGGATACTAGGACTGTTTTATAAAAACCTGAGACCTACAGTTACCACATTTATGACTCACATCTTAAAACATAATTTTCCCTCTTCCTTCACTTGTTCCCTTTCAATGAATCATTAGACAGTATTAAAAAATATGGAGAAAGTACATTATTTAGCTTTTATTATTAGTAGTAGACAGGATAAGATTTCTGAGCCACTGTCACCCTAGTAACAACCCAACTGTACAGTACTGCATTTACCCTATACTTCCGTGATCCCACCACTTCCACCACCTCCAGGTCAATAATGAACAGTGAACTAGAGATTAACTCCTGAGTGTTAAGATACATTAGGTGAGTCACCTGGTCAATTTCATCAGCATACAATATTTGGAGAAAAGCTGCTAATTAAGGTTGAAGTCTACCATGTTTGGGCAGCAAAATGAAGGATTTCTTTTAACAGAAGAGCTTTCCTGTCTCTAACTTTGGTTTGGGATTCTGAAACCTCATACCTTCTACCTGGGAAAGGTTGGCTACTCCATGACAGACCTATAAAAATCCTCTCTTCCTGATTAGAACTGACCCACCAAGTACTTGGAATTAGTAGAATGGCTCTTCATATAAATGAGGCATTCAGAGGACTTTAAATTCTAGTCAATGAATTTTATTTACCCTGAAAATACCTCCCCACATTCTAAAGTTCATATATACCTTTGGTTCACCCAGAATAAAGTGTGTGGTAACAATCCCACCCTGAATAACGTTTTGTGCACAAGATAAGGTCATCTAAGAGAGCTGTTTCATTGAAGAACCTTAAAGAAGGACATTGTCTAAAAGTGATGAAACAATAAAATCTTTTTTTTGGTCTTTTTCGAGACAGGGTTTCTCTGTGTAGCCCTGGCTGTCCTGGAACTCACTCTGTAGACCAGGATGGTCTCAAACTCAGAAATCTGCCTGCCTCTGCCTCCCAAGTGCTGGGATTAAAGGCGTGCACCACCACTATCCAGTGAAATAATAAAATCGTAGGAGAAGGTCTTCTCTCTCTATTCTGTATACCCTGACACACATTTACTCCCCACTGGACTGGGACCCTGCTCATTCCAGACCCTTCAATTTTCTTTAAGCTCAGTGTAGAGAAGTGTCTGGATACCCTGAGAGGGAAGAAGTAGAGGATTTGGAATCATAAAGGGAATCCCCAAAATGCATGCCCAAACAAAATTTTGGTATTTATAAAAGTATATTTCTTGACATAAAAATAATCAATACAGAGAGATACACTATTTCCTTTAAAAATGTTGAAAACTACCTATCATCTTTTGATAGACAAAAGAAAATTCAAATTTAAGAGACAATAATATTTTGAGTCATTTTACGTCTTTCTATAGTTGTTCAGTTTAGTTGAATGAAAGAAGTACGTACATCATATCCGCGTCTCAGTTGCCCGTGCCAGGAAGCACGCTGCTATTCAAGTCATTGCAGAGATATCCAAAAGTCTGATTGATTAGCCATACTACGTGAAATTATATGTTTCTAGGACACCTGACATTATTCCTTTATAAAATTATTAAGTTGGTTTATAGCACATGTTCAATAGATATTAAGGATAATAATAATAAGGAAAGACTACAAGGAGATATTAACTAACATAGGTCAACCTGTACACAAGTATTCCCAAGTACAATTTATTACATTTGAGCATGGGCTACTTTCAAAAGACTTGATCCAGAGATCCCATGATTACTTTTGCTTCTTTTATTTCTTTCTCAATGGAAAATATCAATCAATTGAGATTCATATATAGCAGAGAAATAAAATATCTTAAAGTTTTAAATCAAATGAGATCACAGAACTCACAGAGATGACAACCCAATTTATTGGCATCTGCTCTAATTCTACTAGATCTCACTTTCCCATTTATGTGAAACATAAGGCTCCATTTGTCTAACATATCTCTCACTGCCCTGTTTGCCCATGTTATACCAACTACAGGAGATAAAATAATTGTCCACAGAATATATTTCAATAAGTGTAAACTCTAATTGTTTACTGAAAAATTAATTTACATAAACAATCCTTTATTACTCTATAAAATGGTTTACTAAGGCAGTTGTTAACAAAGTAATTTTAATATGAAGTCTCCAGGTGAAATTTCATTTCAACCTGTATTCCTCAACAGTTTGCATTCTAAAACTGTAACACAAATTCAAATGTTATTCAATAAAATAAAGAAGCCTAAAATAAAGACCTAGTCTTTCCTATCCAACAACAAATGTGTGATTCCTCCATTATGAAAGAGATATAAGTCTGTTGATCATCTCAGTTACTGAGATCAGAAAGCTTACTTGGAGCAACTTGCATGAAGATCATAATTCTGCCATCAGACATCATCATTATGCGCACACTGCTTTCCAGTTCAGCCATACTTGCTATGTTTTGTATAAATGTATACCAATTCATGTTTTCATTTACAGACTTGACAACATCACCTTCATTGTTACTTTTCACACTGAATTCACCTGTAGAATGTAAAATGCATGTTGTAAGGGACAGTGAATATATTTCTGGATTCAGTTTAATTCATGAAGAGAAAAGTCAATTATCAGTTTAGGCAGAGTTTCCACACAGAAGAATCTTGTAGTGACGTCATTAATCCCTGAAACATGTACACGTGGGATTTGGGGAAAAACACTTTTGTTTAGGTGCTCACCATTGCAAATGATGAAGAATCCCACAAGCGAATACAAAATAATCAGCTTCATATTGATAATTTAGGATCCAAAGAAGGAGTCTGGTAGTCTGAAGAATAAGCTCCTCCAAAGAACATCTAACTTGCACATTTATACTGTCTCTCAGAATTGTTCAGGCCTCTAAGTGGTGTGGTGAGGTTGGTGATGACAGCATGGTAATCACTGTCACATGTCAAAGACAGAACAGTGGCTATCACTTAATCTCCAGTTTCTGTAGTATCCTCTAAGATTGGGTCCTAATTTAGAACATGCCAAACCTCTAATATTCTATTTTTCCATCCTGTGTAAATATCAAATTCTGGAAATAAGCATTTTAGGATAAAAAATAAAATATTTCAAACATAAGTCACGATTTGTACCCTATCAATCATAGCCAAAGACTTAGTGTCTTTAGGAAATCTAGCATTATGATTAAGTAAAATGACTGTATTACCTCACCACATGATATGTTTTGAATATCCACAACCTTTCAAACAACTACAACAACAATAGCAAACCCTTAAAGTATTAAAATTTGTCTCTATTTTTGCTTAGGGAGCTATATGTATCATACAAGTAGAGGTGTCTGGTAAATCAGAAAATTAACATCCACAATTTATATGAAGAGATCCTGGTAAAGTCCCATGCAAGCTTCATGGTTAAAGCTTCAGTCTCTCTGAGCTTATGTGAATGATTGAATTTTTAGTTATATACAAAATATATTTGACATATTAGGAGTTATTTTATTATCTAATTTTGCACATCAAGCCTGAGATACAGATAACTCTAATTTTCTAATTTTCTGTGAAGTTTGGCTTGCTGTGGCTCAAAATCAACATGAGATATGGGGCATCTTCATGGCTGGCAGATTTATCCTTCTAGATGTTAAACAATTATGGGAAACTGCCCATACGAATCAGAATACATGCATAAGCAGCAGTTAACTAGCAACATTGTCTTCCATGGCTACTTGTATGGCTACTTGTGTCTCAGTGATATTCTAAGGAGGACTTTAAAACATTATAAAGTCCTGCTTCTCTTATTAAATGAGCTTGAGTGACACTAAAATTCTTATTGCCCCAGTATGCTTCTCATGGCACAAGTACCTTTTCATACCCAAACACATTCTCCCAAATTACAAAACTGATAGAGAAAAAGCAAAGGATAATAATAATAATAATAATAATAATAATAATAATAATAATAATAATTTAATAAGAATTACACATAAAAATTATATATTGTCAATAATTTGCAGTAAATAAAAATTCCTTTTTTGATGCTACTAAGACTTATAAACATGTTCTACTCTAGTTTCAACTGTTAAATAACTCAATCTCAGCCAATGAAAACCTATGTTTATTATAAGCTCTGCTATGCTAGCAAAATTTAGACCAGAGACAATCATGTGTATCTCAGGCTTGATGTGCAATCCATGTACATTTACCAAATATTAAATAGAGTCTTTCCTAACACTGCCAATAAATTGAATCAGTAGACTACAGAACATCTGTCCTATTTATTTGATACCCAATGTTTAACATTTAATGATTATATCTACATTCATGATTTCTTCTAGAATAATACTATTCCAACTCTCAGATCTGAGATTAACACAGACACTTGCCATCCAACATTACTCACTCATAGGTAAATTGTTTCCTAATTCCATGCATCAAAATATGTTCTCCTCCTCCTACTCTTTTTCTTCTTTCTCCTCCTCCTCTTCTTCTTTTCCTCCTCCTTCCTCTTCTTTTTACTCTTCTTTTTATTCTTCTTCCACCAAGTTCTCCTCCTCTTCCTCTTCTTCCTTCTCTATTTCTTCTTCCTTCTTAATCAATTGAACAGGGCTGATAAACAGCAAATGTAAAATATTATTATCATACCCTTATCTTGATCATGTGCCCAACATGATCACAGTTTAAATAGCCCAGTACTTCATATCCAATAATAAAGTTTCTTTCTATATCTATGATATTGTTCTGTCATTATAAAGAGTTTTTATATTAGGTTATGAGCTTATGAGAATCATTGAATAATTAAAATCTTAAAAGTATAACTAATTAAGACATACTGAAAATTTAGATAACACAGAGACTTATTCCAGGAATTCATCCACTAGTTGAATAGATTAAAAGGAAAATAATTTGCAGACATTAAACATATCAAACTAATATTCCCCAAAATAAAAATAGACAGTATATAAAATGCTTTATCATGATTAATGCTACTGTCAAAGTCTGTCCATATGATATGGGCACAGAAATTTAGGAGTTGTTGTATATTCAAAAGAAAAACTATTCAATAATGAAAACTGAACAACTGTAAAAAATGTGGGGCATCATGATGATGAGATAAAAAGCTAACACAATGGAATGTCCCAAAACTCTATGATGATATTTATAGATGAGACTCCTAGAAATGGGAAATGTGGAACATATACAAGGCCATTTCCTGTAACCAGAAACAACTTCTAATGGGGGACTGGGGGATGGGACACCACCACAGCCACAAATGCTACAATCAATATTTGTCCCACCTACAAAACATGTAGATGAACAAAAAAATTGAGAAAATGACCAACCAATTCCCCACCTTGCCCAAGACACATGCTAAAAGATAGAAGTGATCCTAGACACGAAATTTGACATTGTCCTATACTTGTAGATAGAAGAACAGAAAACTGTCTTCAGAGAGGCTTCACTCAGCAATTTACTGAAAGAGAAGGAGAGACCCAGAGCCAAACACTAGGTGAAGCTTCAGAAATCCTAATGAAGAGGGGGAGTGAGCATTGAAGAAAATATAGAAGTCACAGAAACCACCAAACAAACAAACAAACAAACACCCATACAGAATGGAATAATCTGCCCATAGGGCCTCAGAGACTGAAATGTCAACAAGACAGCATAAATGGGATGGAGTTAAGCACTCTTAATATATATAACAGTTGTGCAGCCTCTTTTTCTAATACATTTAACAGTAGACTCATAGCTGTCTCTGTCTCTACGGCCTCCAGTTGCATCCAATTTACACAAACTGGTTTGTCTTGTCTAGTCTCAATAGGAGAAGATACAGCAGGTCTTACTTCATCTCTCTCTGCCAAGAATATTGACACCCATGATACTCCTTTCATTTTCTGAGGAGAATGTAGAGAGTAGATGGGGTGGTAAGAGGGAAGTACTTGGAGAAAAGGACTGAAGGAAAGCTGCAATCAATCAATAAATAACAATTATTGAAAGTAAAAAAAAATAGAAATTGCTATGCTTTGTGAGTCAAGAGAAAATGCCTTTTTAGCCTGTGCTGGGGATATTTTTTTTCTATAAGAACCATGTAAAGGCATAACTGCTGGGGTGCTTCCATAACATTTCCAGGTACCTAGACATTAAATTCATACAATTTAGTTGAATAAAATAATATTTATAGCAAGCAATAATTTCTGTGTTTTTAAGACTCCAGTTTATATCTTATGAAAAGCATCACAAAGAAACTTCACTGGAACATATTCTTTCATGAATACACATTGGTTGACATTAAAGGACATGGAGGAGTATCAGCAATACAGCATACCAAACACGTTTCCTGTTTACACTGTGAGTTATTGTGATGTAATTCTAGCCACAGTGTGACAGTGCTATAAGAAATTCATTTGGATCAAATTTACTTTTAGTCACTAATTGTTTGCTAAAAAGGTAAAGGTGACTTGAAACTGAAAACCAGAATTCTGGATGTGCCCATGTGTATAGAAGAACACTGTGTAAGATAAACAAGTCAATGAGGTATTACACTGAGTGTTTGCATAGCTGTGTCATATCAGATCATTACCTCTTTGAAACAATTTTAGTGTCATTCTTTGAATAAGGATATTTAGTTAAGAGATTAATACAAATATCAGAGCCTATATTCCATTGACATGAATGTCAATGAGACCAGGTGTATTATAGATAGTAAGGTAAAATTATTAAAATAGAGAATAATATCAGACAGAATTTCATTTCTAAATGAGCTTAAAATCATTTTACAGTCTTGTCCATTGAATTTACTTGCATTTGCCTAATTGTGTTTTTCTTTTCTTTTTTTCTTTCTTTTCTTTTTTCTTTTTTTTGGTTTTTTTCGAGACAGGGTTTCTTGGTATAGCCCTGGCTGTCCTGGAACTCACTCTGTAGATCAGGCTGGCCTCGAACTCAGAAATCTGCCTGCCTCTGCCTCCCAAGTTCTGGGATTAAAGGCGTGCACCACCACTGCCTGACTTTACTTGCATTTGCAATTATAAATATTTCTATCCCAACATAAACATGTGGTTTTCAATGAGTTACAACATTACATATTTTTTTACATACTTAAATGTGATTTCATTTTTTGCTGAGCTTTGATTTGGTTTTTATGTGCTTTTCAAAAATTTATTGTTTATTCCATATGTGTTGGATTTCTCTGTGCTTATGTGTATCTGTAGTACAAGGGACAGAACCTCAATTAGCCCAGGTTAAAGTACATATGGAACTATAATCAATTTAAATATTTTAATAAATATATATCATGTAAAATGAACATAAATTGGAGTACATTCTCAAATTGAAAATAGTCACTTGCACAAAATGTGCCTTGGAGCATTTAAAATAATCATAGTGTTTACTTAGTTTTAGCTTGTAGGCCATTTGTGTGGGTTCCTCTTTGAACAGTAAAAGAGAGGGTATCTAATTATCTTGGTATGTGGTAGTCTCATGAAATGTCCATATAGGCCATTGTTTAAGGTTATTAGGGTGTAAGACTTGGACTCTTTCTTTAAAACACATTTTACTATGTCAAACACTAAGAAGGCACTGTTAAGATGTAGCAACATCTGCATGAACTTTTTTACCTTTATGGTTTTACATTTCTCTAATGATAGTAATTGCTCAAATGTTACATCATTTTAACTAGCTATCCAAGCTGGTAATCTCAATGAGTAAAAAACAAAACAAAACAAAACAAAACAAAACAACCCACATTCCATTCTGATATCTCCACTGTAAAGTAACCTCTCATACTAGTTGATTTAGTATAGTTTCTACAAACCTTCCACAGGACAGAAATCCACTGAAAGCTTATTGAACTGAAACTTTTCAAGTCTTACTCATATATTCAACCAACTAAGTTCCAGAGACAACAGGTATCACCATTGTTTATATAGTCAAGATTTCATAAGCAGAAATGCAAAGAGCATATTTTCTTCAATCAGGTTCGAATCCTAAAGTCTTCTATAAGTCCAACAAAGAAAAAATATATTTTATTAACTGGAGGACCATATTCATAATCATAAAATCTTCAGTTTATAATCTTGAGGCCTGTGTTTTTTAACATATTTTTCATTTCTTAAATGTTCTACAAGATCTGAAATAGTTCTTAAAGTAGGTCTTGGATGTGTTCCTCAAATATATGGCTTTAATATTATAAGTCTCACTTACATTGATTAATCACCACAGTCTCTCTTCTACATCTTTTGTATCCTAGCCTACATATAGATTTTTCAGTTTCATAATCAATATGATATTTGTTACAGAGAGTCATGGCAAAATTACATCATTGGCAATCTTTCTATTTCTTTTTAGCCTTACAACAACTTGCTACATTCAGTTTGCCCTAACAGCCCTTTATTATTTAAAAACAATACTTCACAACTATTGCCTTGCTTACATTTTTGTTTGCTTGCTTCTTTCTTTAATTGGACTGAGAGCACTTACAAAGGGAATCAATATAAGTGGAACACAGCAGCACACTCCCTCTGCGCATACTTCCCTTGAAAGCATTTGTATTATTAGACTTAGCCAAACTATTTCCTAACTTACATTGCTAAATTGAATCACAAATTTTACTTTTTCCTATATCTTCTTTCAACATTTGAGGAGGGATTGATTTAACCCAATCCAAATTTGAATGAAAGACAGTGGACATGGAAATACATGTTGTTTGGGCCATGCAGTTAAAGTGGAACTTTTTTTCTATTAATGAAGACAAAAGTGTATATCTCACTGACAAATATTACTCATCCAAGAGACACACATACTTTCCATTCAGACAAAATTGTATACCCGAACTCTCATTTTTCCCTGGAGATGGTTCAACTCAAAATTACTGAGTGATTGATTTTCATACTCAACTTTGATTTGCAGAGGTCATATAGTGGCTATCAAGCACTATAGTTGTATATCAAGCATTATAGTTGTAGTTCCAAGGTATGTGGTATCATTTCTGGCATCCATAATTATTGTATTTATCAGAGGCAGAGACCTAAATGCTAACAAGGCTCCAATGTATATGAAACAATGAAAAACATTAAACCAATATCAAACAAAATCAACAAATTCTAAATTCATTGAAACAGACCAAATACTTATCTCAAACTGTTTAATTAACTAGCCTTCATTTTCTCTCAAGAACTTCAATGTCCCTCCTTCTCAGTCTATTTATTTCAGTTAATTTATGTCCTGATAATGATCATGACATGACTCCCAACAGCATGACTGTTACTGTTTTTGTCCTTTTGCACTTAAAAAATTGTTGTGATTGATATCATCCAAGTCATTGTAGTTACCTCAAAGTGGTATTRAATAAAGAAATGTATGAATACCATTAATATTAAAGCTTATGTCTTGCCATAAAAGCAAATAAACAAAACAAACAAACAACTAAACCCTCATAACATCCAATAGCGTTTGAAGTTGACTACAATTTCTCTGTAAGGGATTTTCCCTCTTTAATAAACACAAAGACTTTTATGCTATGTGATATTACAACACTATAACACACCAGCTAGCAATTTAATGGCAAAGAAACTATATAAAACATAAAATGAAAGATAGTTGGTGAAAATGTATTTTTTTAAGAGATAAAACTACTTAGTTTTGAAGAGTATATGGAAAAACAAAAGTAAGCAATAGGAAAAATACACCTACTTCTACAGCAATTTGATATGCCAATTTGGGTTGATATCCATGGGAGTGAAAGATCAATGGACTTGAAGACTGGCATGCCACTGTAAGACAAACAGAGTCAACTAACTTTGACCCTTGGGGTTTCCAGAGACTGAAGCCTTAACCAAAGGTGAGGATGGGTTGGACCTAGCCCCCCTGCACATATGTAGCAGATCTATAGTTTGCTCTTCATATGAGTTTCCCAGTGACTGGAACTCAGGCTGTTAATGAATCTCTTGATTGCCTGTGCATCCAGTTCTGGTAACTTGGCCAACTTGTCTGGTTTTGGTGGGGGAACAATGTGCCTACTTATGCACTGACATGATGCACTGGGGTAAGGTAGTGGTAATGCATGAGTTATGTGGCATTCATACCCAGGTGGGTTCCCCTTTCTTGGAGAAGAAGAATGGGGAATGTTGGAAAGATCCATGGTAGAGTATACTGGGAATGCAGGGTCTGTAGATACTGGGCTGTAAAGTTAATTTAAAAAAGTAAAAACACAAGAAATCTCATCCATGTAAATTTATGGAAAAAACAAATAAAAATTTATGAATGTTACATATGTTTAACAAACAACCAAAAATTGTAAAACATGGAAACTAGTACAGCGAATACATTTAAGGTTATGAATCTCCCTCTGGGACTCACCTACTACTATTTTTCTATCTCTAATTGCATTATTCTTTTATTATTATTATCATTATAACTATCATTATTCTTTAATATTCTTTATAGAATTCAGTCATTGTCTCCCTCCCAGTCTGTCCTCTGACTGTTCCTCAACCTACTCCTTCTCCCTCATCTCCAAGAGGATGTTCAAATACTCCCACTCCCACTGCATTAAGTCTCACCACTCACTCCTTGGTGCCTCAAGTCTCTTTAGGGTTAGGTGCTTATTCTCTCACTGAGGGCAGACC
The DNA here is from genome assembly GCA_002335545.1 of Apodemus speciosus. Classification (NCBI taxonomy): domain Eukaryota; kingdom Metazoa; phylum Chordata; class Mammalia; order Rodentia; family Muridae; genus Apodemus; species Apodemus speciosus. The sequence goes on from BDUI01000210.1 coordinate 327,704, forward strand.
AGGCAGTCCTAAGCTGTATATGTGTCTGGGGCCTCAGACAGCTAATTTATGATGCCTGGTTGGTGGCACACAGAGATCTCAGGGATCCAGGTTAGTTGATACTGTTTGTCTTCCTATGGTGTTGCCATTCTCCTCTGCTTCTTCCAGCTTATCCCTAATCCAACTCCAGGGGTCCCTGACTTCTGTCCATTGGTTGGGTATAAGTATCTACATCTGACTCTTATAGCTACTTGTTGTGCCTCTCAGAGGGCTGCCATGCTAGGCTCCTGTTTATAAGCACGCCATAGTTTCAGTAAAGATGTCAGTCCTTGGAGCCTCCCCTTGTACTGGATCCCAATGTGGTCCAGTCACTGAACCTCCTTCCCCTCCATCCCTTCTCCAATGTTTACCTGCAGTTCTTTTATACATGAACAATTCTGAGTCTAGTTTTTGACTGTGAAATGGCAACTACATCCCTGCACTTGATGCCCTGTTTTTCTACTGGAGATGGACTCTACAAGGTCCCTTTCCCCACTGTAGGGATTTTCATCTAAGGTCACTCCCTTCAAGTCCAGAACATCTCTCACCTCTCAAATCTCTGGTATATCCTAGAGGTTCATTCCACCTCTTACCTCCCTAGGTTACCAATTTCCATTCTTTCTGCTGTCCCTCAGTGCTTCACTCCTGTTACTCCACCCCTATATTAGATAATGCCCCCATTTTCTCCTCCTCTTACCATCTCTGAGGCTCCCACCCAGATGTATTCATTCCTCTGCCCCACACCCCATGATTGCTTTCTTCCCCTTTCCAGTTGGGATTGATGCATTTTCACATGGGCCCTTCAGCTTGTTAACCTTCTTGAGTTCTGTGAATTGTGTCTTGGGTATTCTGTATTTTTTGGCTAATCTCTACTTTTTAGTGAGTACAAACCATGCATGTCCTTTTGGGTCTGAATTACCTCACTTGGGAAGGTATTTTCTAGTTTCATCCACTTACACGCAAGACTTATAAAGTCCTCATTCCTAATAGCTGAACAGTATTCCATTGTGTAAAAGAAACACATTTTCTGTATCCATTCTTCTGTTGTGGGACATCTAGGTTGTTTCCAGCTTCTGGCTATCACAAATGAGACCCTATGAATATAGTGGAGCACATGCCCCTGTGGCATGGTGGGGAATTTTTGGATAGATATCCAATAGTTCTACAGTTGGGTCTTTAGGAATATCTATTTCCAATTTTCTGAGGAACCTCCAGATTGATTTCCCGAGTGATTGTACCAGTTTGTAATACCACCAACAATGGATAAGGGTTCTTCTTTCTCCACATCCTCAACAACATGTGCTGTAACCTGAGATTTTGATCTTAGCCATTCTGATTGGTATAAGATAGAATCTCAATTTTATTTTGTTTTACATTTCCCTAATCATTAATGACTTTAAATGTTTCTTTAAGTACTCCTCCACTTTTCTAGATTTCTCTGTTATGAATCACAGTTTAATTTTATGCCCCATATTTTGATTGGATTGCTTGGTTTTTTCAGATTAGCTTCTTGAGTTCTTTATATATTTTGGATATTAGCCCTCTATAAGATATGGGATTAGTGAAGATTTTTTTTGCCCAACCTGTAAGTTGATGTGTCCAATTGACTATATCCTTTGCTGTACTGTAACTTTTGTTTCATGAAGTCCCATTGATCAATTATTGATCTTATTGCTTGAAGCATTGGAGTTCTGTTTAGGCAAATTTTCCCAAAGCCAATGAATATGAAATTCTTATCATTTTTATTAGATTTAGTGTATCTGGTTTTATATTAAGTTCCTTGATCTACATGAACTTGAGCTTTGTGCAAGGTGACAAATATACATCTATTTTCATTTTTTTTACATACAGAGTGCCAGTGAGGCCAGTACCACTTATTGAAGAGGCCTTATTTTTTCTATTGTATATTTTTTGCCTCTTTGTCAAAAATCAAGGAACCTTAAGTGTGTGGTTTTATTACTGAGCCTTCAATTCTATTCTATTGATCCATCTGTCTGTCTCTGTACCAAGAATATACAGCTTTTTATCACTATTGCTCTTTAGTATAGCTTGAGGTCAGGGATGTGATTCCAGCAAAAGTTTGTTTATTGTTAAGAATTTTTTTGCTATCATGATGTTTCTTTTCTCCAGATGAATTTGAGGATTTCTCTTTCCATGTCTTTGAAAAATTGTTTTAGAAGTTTGATGCGGATTGCATTGAATCTGTATTGCTTTTGGAAGAATGCTCATTTTTTTACTATGGTAATTCTACCAATCCATGATCATGGGAGAGCTCTCCATTTTCTGTGTCCTTAAGTTCTTCTTCAATTTCTTTCTTGAGGAATGTGAAGTTCTTGTTATAAATATCTTTAATTTGTTTGGTTAGAGTAACTTCAACACATTTCATATTATTTGTGATTAATGTGAAAGGTATTGTTTTCATAATTTCTTTCTCAGCCCATTCATCATTTGTATAAAGACTAATGATTTATTCGAGTTAATTTTATATCCAGCCACTTTGCTGAAGTGGTTTATCAGCTGTAGTTCTTTGGCAGAATTTTTGAGGTTGCTGTTAGGTGAAGGTTAAAAAACTTTAGGTCTATGAAATTACACTTTAGTTGTTTTTCTTATTTGGTGGATAGAGGAAGAAAATGTGACAAATGGGTCAAGTATTATTCTTGGACTTGATGTCTCTTGCCCTTAAAGTGCTGGATGGATTTGTTAGACTCTATAGTTAAAAAATAATGGGTGATAAAGTAAAAGGTACCTCACTGAAGAAGCTTCCATGAGGTTGCCATTCAAGGTTCTGTGATGCTTTGCTGTATTACAGCTCTTTAAGTGATATCAACACACACACACACACACACACACACACACACACACACACCCAACATGTGTTATTTGTCCTTAAGTAGAACTAGTTTGTAATTTTTCCACTATATAAGTGTTATCAAAACACCATATACTAAAAAAAATAAAAAATAAAAAAAAACACCATATACTTGATTATTTATCCATTTGAACTGCTCATGGAGAAGTTAATACAAAACCACCCACTTACTACAACATTGTACATAGCACAGGGCTATGGTATTACTTTCTTAAATTATCGCTCATTTAGAATTTAACTGTTAGCTCATAAAATGCTTAAATCTTATTTCTGAATATAACCTAAACAACAGACCTCATCTTAACCTTTGATAAAAAGAACATTGAACCTACTCCCAGACACTTTTCAAGTCTAAATACCTATTGGTATTTCCATTGTGGTCTGTGTTAATCAAATTTCATTAAAGCTGGATTAACCTTTCCTGTGTCACAGTTTGCCAATAAGACATGATGATCTAAGTGTGGAAGGCAACTGAAGGAAGGAAAATATTTATTCAAAAGATTTAGATAACTCATGATTCATCTATATCACACTTGGGCATATACATTAGGGACTCTCCACCTTATTATAGAGATAATTGTTCACCTGTGTTCATTGATAGTCTTTACACAACTTCAAAATGCATAAAATACAGATGTTCAACACCTGAAGGATAGATAATGAAAATGTATTACAATCCAAGGAATGTTGTCCAGTTTTTAGTAATACAGGAATAATAAACCTTAAGGATTGAAGTGGAAAACAGTCATACTAAATGAGTAAAAACAAAGAAGGAAGACAATTATCACACACTTACTTGCGTTATGTGAATGTTATCTATAAATATTGATTATCAATGTTTAATTTGGATATCCTATAGAATACAATAAATTTATAAAGATTGAAAGGGTGGTTATAGTCTTCAATGGAGGGGATACAGAAAAAAATAAAAGTGACAATAGCCAATACTGGATCATGTCATACTATATGTGATAAGGTTTGGAAGCATAAACATCATTAAAATCATTTTGAAAAAGTTGTGTGTAAGCATACTAGTGAAAACTTCCTAAAATGTATACACATACATACATAAAAATAGTTTAAATTGAGTAATGTATAATAAAGGAGATAAGTCTTTATATTATTGATATGGCAGTAATATAGAACATTAAGCATTTCAAGTTATTGGCATTCCTCATAGTTAACATCTAAAACTTGAGAATAAGACCCTGTCACTCTAGATACTAATTATTTGCTATCTTAAACACAGAGAAATTCAGTTGGTATACTTTATCTCTCCTCTATAACTCTAGATACTAATTATTTGCTATCTTAAACACAGAGAAATTCAGTTGGTACACTTTACCTCTCCTCTATAACTATCATAATGATAGAAGGAACAAAAAATGAGAAAAGTAATCAAGTGCCTTGCTTATGTTTGTGTGGCATCTATTATATTCTATCAACTCTAATGCACTGTAATCATCAAGGAAGATAAATAGAATCAACATGAGAGTCAGAAACTCAAAATGAATATACAGAGACAGGTTTTCTGGACACAGGTTGGCTTTTGTACATCTGTAACCAAATCAGTGTGAGAGTATGCACAAGTCATCAGAATTTCAAAACATAAAAATTCCCAGCATAGTGAAGTGATGTGAACACAAATTCCCACTAAATGCTGAAGATCTATGGGCAGTGGACAACTGATTGGAAAAGGATAGTCACTTTTTCATATGTGTGTGACAAAAGCTTTTTAGATCACAGTCCTGTGAATTATCCCATACCCAATGATACTCAAAGAACAACAATTAGACTCACAGTTTTCCAGTTACTTTTTAAAAGAGTACTGTATTTTGATTGTTTAGAGAATCTTAAATTATGAATTAATTTTTCAAATAAGATTTTCTTTCAACATAGAGTTGAAGAGTTAATGTATAAGGTTTTAACTCCTCCTTATATATCTTCTACACACTAATATTTCAGAAAATAGGGAGCACTGGCTGAAACAGTAAAATTTTTAAACTTCTACATGCTTTTCAATATGACATATGAAAAGGCTTTTTGAAAATCAAGATATTGTAAAGCTTTCATAAGGTTTACAATGTGAATAACTAGGTTTCCATCTGTTCTCCAGAGCTTGCCTAGAGAAAGGTTGTACACCAGGAGTGCTGAAACATCTAAGCTCACAGGTAAGCCACCACTAATGCTCCAACACCTGGCCCATATAAACTTGTAGAAGCCCTTAAAGAAGAAACACATAAATCCCTGAGAGAAATACAGAAGAATACAACCAACCAGGTAAAAGACTTGAACAAGACCATCCAGGATCTAAAAATGGAAATAGAAACAAAAAAGAACTCCTAAAGGGAGACCACCCTGGATATAGAAAATCTAGGAAAGAGATCAGGAGCCACAGATGAAAGCATCACAAGAAATAGAAGAGAGAATCTCAGGTGTAGAAGGTCCCATAAAAAACATTGACACAACAGTCAAAGAAAATGCAAAATACAAAAATTTCCTAACTCAAAACATCCAGGAAATACAATACACAATGAAAAGGCCAAACCAGGTATAGAAAAGGTAAAGATTCCCAACTCAAAGGACAAGAAAAACTTCAACAAAACATCCCTAAACTAGAGAGAGAGAGAGAGAGAGAGAGAGAGAGAGAGAGAGAGGCCTACAAGTATACAAGAAGCCTGCAGAACCCCAAATGGATTGGACCAGAAAAGAAATTACTCTTACCACACAATAATCAAAACACCAAATGCACAGAACAAAGAGAATATTAAAAGTAGTAAGGGAAAAAGCCCAAGTAACATACAAAGGCAGACCTATCAGAAGTACACCAGACTGCTCAACAGAAACTCTAAAAGCCAGAAGATTGTAGGCACATGTCATACAGACACTAAGAGAACAACAGTGCCAGCCCAAGCTACTAAACCCAGCAAAACTATCAATTACCAAATTTGGATAAACTAAGATGTTCCATGACAAAGCCAAACTAAAACACCTTCATTCAAAAAATCTAGGCCTACAGACAGCTAACAGCTAAGGCCAGGTACAAGGACAGAGTCCGAGTCTAACATCAACTATCCTGTCAGGCTCTTGCCTGCACCCAGAGCCTGAACAGCTCGGCAGGCTATTTGTACGCTGACCTGCTCGGGCATCAACTTGCTCGGGGGTCTGTGCCCGGCTTACAGCAGAGGCCACCATCTTGCTTCGGGGCACCACAGACAGCTAACCAGATGGAGCCCTGTGGACTGAGAGCGCCACCATCTAGGCTGCAGCAGTCCAGCCAGGGAAGCTCTGGTCCTGCAGGGAATCCCACAGTTAGACATAGCCCCAAGACCCGCCACCATATTGGAGCTGGGAGCCTAACCAGGTCGCCATAGAGAACCAACAGATGAGTCCAGATGGGTGGAAATAAAGAACTGATTCTTTTTTTTTTTTAGTAGAAATCAGTATACTTTAATTTAAAAACCTTTAATATAAATTATAAATAATTTAAGAAAACTACTGTACTTGCTTTTCAAAATACTAAGACATATTTAATTTAGAGCTTTTAGGTCAATATGCAGCTCCACAAGAGTTTTTGATAGTGGTATGATATGAGATCATTAGTCATCTTCTACCTGTAGCGAGGGCTGGGGGTGGTGGCAATCATTGCTCTGTTATGTGCATTTAACTCATATTCTAAATGAGTTAGTTCCATGTTTCAGTCAAATCAGTCCCTTTCTGCTCAGAATTTATAGTTCACCTGCTCTGAGCCTACAACTTAAATAGTGGGAATTTGAACAGAGCAGAGAACAAGTTATAAAAGAGATGATCAGCTGAGGCAGCATTATCATTTGGGTCAGTCCATTTCTCAGCCTTCAGTAGATAATACGAGTTTGCAAGTGTGTCTACTTTTATTTAATCTTTTCATATGAGCTTAATACAGTCATTTTTGATGATGCAGCACAATGCTGAAAGGCTGTTATTGAAATACATTTCTCATAGATGGAAAATCTTTTTAAGGCCCAGGGGACTGTGAACATTCACAATAACCCTAACAGCAATCATTCATGAATGAGTGTAGGCTGAAGCAATCTAGGGAATAAGATTTTTTGAAAGAGTGGGTAAAAATCACCAACAATGTAAAAGTGTACTCTGCAAGTACATAAAGAACTGATTCTTAAGAGCTGGCATCGAGGCAAAACAGTAGCAGATGGCAGGAGGCCAGTTACGCACCCAGTAGCAAGCCGGGAGGAGTCTTGAGTCCGGCCCAGCAAAGCTGAGGAGGTAATTCAGAGCCCAGTGGTGGAAAATGTCCAGTTTCTGCCTCGGGAGCATGGACACCCTCTGTGACAGCAGCACAATGCCAGGCATACAGGAGCTTCAAACACCAACCAGTAACAACAAGATCAACTAATTCCTGAGATAAACAGATGGCAAAAGGCAAATGTAGGAATGTCACTAACAGAAATCAGGGCAATATGGCAGCATCTGAACCCAATTCTCCAACCACAGCAAGTCCTGAATACCCCAACACACCAGAAAAATGAGATTTGGATTTAAAAGCACTAGTCATGATGCTGCTAGAGGAACAAAAAAAGACATAAACAAACCTCGTAAAGAAATGCAGGGGCACATGAATAGGTTAGAAGCCCTTACAATGGAAACACAAAAATCACTTAAAGAATTCCAGGAGAATATGGGTCAACAGACAGAAGCCAATAAAGAGGAAATGAAAAA
>BDUI01000211.1:39997-51304 GCA_002335545.1 Apodemus speciosus
GGCAGGCGGATTTCTGAGTTCGAGGCCAGCCTGGTCTACAGAGTGAGTTCCAGGACAGCCAGGGCTACACAGAGAAACCCTGTCTCGAAAAAACAAAACAAAACAAATAAATGGAAGGGGTGGGGAAAAGAAAGAGTAATGTAATGCACATTATACATTAATTAGAAGGGAGGATTACTTAGAGGAAGGAAGGGAACCAGGAAGAAGTAAGGAAGGGACAGTAGTGAAGGGCAGTAGGGTAAGAGGAGGAATAAGAGCAAAAAGGCATTTGTGTATGTCATAAAGGGGCTCTGCCAGTACTTGAAAAATACAGAGGGGGATGCTCTCAGCCAAACATTGGACTGAGCACAAGGTCCCAATGAAGGAGGAAGAGAAAGGACCCAAGGATCTGAAGGGGTTTGCAACCCCATAGGAAGAACAACAATATGAACCAACCAGTACCCCCAGAGCTCCCAGGGACCAAACCACCAACCAAAGAGTACACATGGAGGGACCCATGGCTCCAGMTGCATATGCAGCAGAGGATGCCTTGTTGGACATCTAAGGGAGGAGAGGCCCGTGGTCCTGAGAAGGCCCCAGTGGAGGGGAATGCCAGGACAGGGAATCAAGAATGAGTGGATTTGCTGAGCAGGGGGAGGGGGATGGGACAGGGTGTTTTCCGAGGGGGAAACCAGGAAAGGGGATAACATTTGAAATGTAAATAAAGAAACTATCTAATAAAAAAGACTTTAGTTTGTATTCTAACCTAAGAAAAAGAAAAGGGAAATGTTTGCAATAAATTAAAAAGAAAAGGAAAAGAAAAAGTAAGGGAGAGACAGAGACAGAGACAGAAGAAAGGGCAAAGTCGAGTGTGGGAGTGATTCCTGGTTCAAAGCTTGGTTTTTCTTGCCTTAGTACAGCTTGTTAGAAATGGTTTTTACTTAGTAGACCTCATAGGGAAAAATGTCCGTCCTGCAGCAGCCGTGGACAACTGGTGCATTGTCCTTCCAGAAAGGAGCTGCTGTCAGCCAGCCAAGGCCCTGACCAGCCGTGCTCTCCCACATAGCTGCCTCTGCAGCTTCCTGGCCTGGATTTAGTAATCTCTCAGGTATATTTGGCAGCTTTGTTTTTAATGTTGTCAAGGACCTTTGTGGAAACCTTTTGTGAGAGATTGAAAAGGAACGTTTTTCACATTTCTAAGTTAGCACTCACCTTTGCACTCCAGCATTCTGTTCTGATGATTTCTTTTGTCATTAGTGAAGCAAACTTGATTCATCCATCCAGCCCTCAACTGATGCTGTTCTGTGGACGGAAAAAAAAAAAAAAATGAAAACAGAGGAGCCAGAACTTTCTTCGCATTAGTGATTTGCTCATTGCAGTTAGCAATTAAAACCTGAACCATTCTCCTTATTTTGGCTCATAGTTTCAAACAGGTATTCTGACACCTCTGGAGCTCAGCTCTTTGCTACACCATTGAAAAATGGGTGCAGTGATCTGGGTAGTAATTAACCCACTATCATTCAGAAAATGCTTGAAGATCTCAGGCTTGTTGGGAAGGGGTATAATCTGCAGAGCGTCCCAAGAAGGTGCTAATGGATTTAGCTTCCATGAGCATGAGGGTTCCTTGGGCCACTTTACTAGCTATGTATATGACCTTAGAAACTATTAGAGAATACTACGGGACATTCAAATGTGTTACCAGATGTTTGTATAAACATTTCAGTTCCAAAAGAGACTTAGGTCTTTCTCTTTAATCTTTGACATTTTAGCCAAGATCTACTAGCCAGTTAGAGAAGTTATCCATGTAGTTCTACTGGCCAGTTAGAGACAAAATCTAGTGAAGATAATTCAAAAATGTTTTTTAAAAAAAAGGCAGATGCTAGCAGCCAACTATTACACTGGGCGTGAGGTCCTCACTGGAGGAGTTGGAGGGTGGTCCAGAGGAGCTGAAGGGGTTTACAGCCCCATGGGAAGAACAAGGATGTCAGCTACCCAGATGCCCCCAAGACTTCCAGGGACTAAACCATTAACCAAGGGGCACACATGGTTCCAGCCAAAAATGTGGCAGAGGTAGGCCTTGTTGGACATCAGTGGGAGGAGTGGTCCTTGCTCAGGTGAAGGCTCAACAGAGGCCCCAACAAAGGGGAGGGAGGTGGGAGTGGGTCAGGTGGAGGGGCATATACTTGGGAGGCAGGGGGAAGGAGGAAGGGTTGGGGTTTTCAGGGAGGGAGGATATAGGGGAGAGTTTTACCATTTGAAATGTAAATGAAAATTATAGTCAATAAAAAAGTCAGTGATACAGTGTCACAACTCCTGTATAGGACAAAGATGGTAGGGCTAGAAATCGGGGAGGGTGCAGTTTCCCTCACTGACTAAGTAACTAATTTTGTGTCTGGTGCAAATAAACACATTGCAATAAGCAAATTCATGGAACTTCAGGGGAGGGGGGAGTCCTGTAGTACTCAAGAGCCCCAAAGGGAGGTTAGAAACTTTACTTGATCCCCTCTAATCCCTTAAGAAATAATCCTGCTGAAGTTAATGAGAGTGTGGCTGTTGCTAGCAACACCCTCCTTTATAGTGCCCTAACAGCAACCTTAGCCATGACAACAGACTGCAAATGGTCCTGGAAGAGCAGCTGTAGCCATCTGGATGGTGCATTCCCCTCCGGGGAAATCCAGGCTCCACTTCAACTGTTCTTCCTGCATAGACGCACCAGTTCCAGCCAAGAAAGAGCCGCTTGCCTCCATCTCGTGTCCTGCTACTCTGTCTCTGCAAAGGCAGCCAGTTGGCCCCACTTGGTTTCACAGATGGGCAGCACTGTGACTGATGCAGATCTGGATCTTTGCCCCTCTCTGTAAGCATATGGGCAGATTATAAGGTCCAACAAAACCTTCTAAGCCTTCTATGTGTTGTTGTGTACGTGATTGTGATTCCTAAAACCCCTGTACTAAGAACAGGGAAAATAAGAAGTAGCTTCTCCTTTAGAGTTTAAAGGCGCCATCTTGAAGATCCCCCCCCCACACACACACACAGCCCCAATTATAAGTGATTTATTTGAGGTCTTTGCAAATCTCTATTTTCCTGAACCCTGCCATTGAAAAATATTTTATATGTAGGCTTTAAAAAGCCACTCCTAAATCTGAAGGAAAATTGGTATAGGGCCACTATAAGACATGGAAAATTATAAACTTGTGTAACTCACTAATCACTAATGTCTTGACCATTTGACCAGGCCACTGGAATGCCTCAGCTGGCAAATGACAAACCTGCTTGGTGGGACAATTCATTAAGACAAAATTAATTTCTGTCCCTAATAAGATGCTTTGTTGCCAATGCAGATGCTCACTACAATATTTATGTTGACAGTGAAACGCAGTTGATGAGCAGAATGGGCTTGACAACTAATTACAGTGGCTGGAATGTCTTCTGCCCCAGAACAAATAGGTGTGTGACCATAACCCCATCTGACTTCATGAAGATATAGCTAATAAAAATTCGGGCATCAAGCTGGGTGAGGAGGTCTTCAGCATCTTACCATAAAGCTATGGAGGGCAACCAAAAGCCATGGCAATAGCCTGTAATGGGGATGGGGGTCAGACCTCATTGTCAAGCACTGTTAAAAGAGGTAACTTATACCTGGTACTTAGCTTTTCTCATCCCTAATCAGAGAATCTTGTTTCTGAGATAGATAGCAATTAATGTGGAGACCAACAACCAGTTGCAGATAATAAGACACTGTGCTGTTCTCGGCTCTAAATAGAACATCTATATCACACCCCCTCAGGAATCATAAGCAACAGAGGGCAGCAGAAAGACTGTAAGACTCAGAGTGATTGACTGCACTGAAAGAGTGTTTAGCTGATAGGATAATGCAGTTATACACATGAAATCACAATAACGAGGACGGCATGTAGAAGACATACATATGATCATGCCAGCCAAAATCAATGCATGGATAGGGAGAGGCTCATAAAGTCCTAGTTTTATCTGAAAGGCTGCAACTGGGAGAGGGGGAGTTAGTCTTGAGGATGCAAGCTCTGAGAGGCAATTCATGCTCCAGTAGATAGCCCTGCACATGCAGGTAGCATTAAGTGGACTCATTTGGTATCAAATTGAAAATAATTTAAAGAAGAGAGCATGCACACAGAGCTGGGTTGATATGTCATCATTTCCTGCTCCCACAGAGGACTGAAGTTTGCTTCCCAACACCTACATGGTAACTCACAACTATCTGCAACCAATGATGTACACATATGCATGCAGGCAAACACTAACACTCATGAAATATGAATAAACAGCTAAAAATTAAAAGAGAGTAAATGAGGTTGTGATGGGGTAAGCAGAGTGGTGGAGCAGGAATAAGAAGGAAGGGGGTTTGGTCTGATTGAATCCAAACACATTATATGAATCCACTAATGTTATATAAAACATATCTAATAAGAAAGAGAAAAGAAAAGACTTCAGAAGCAAGTGAACATATTGAATGGCTTTTGTTACTAAATGATAGAATAGTGTGAAAAATATGCATTATCTCCAAAAATATGCCACTAAGCTCTCATTAAAGCAAGCCAGTAGAAAAGCAAGTGAATCACATTGAACCATTGAGTCCATCTAAGAGTGTTCGGGACCTTAAAAGTAGCTGACACTTTTCCCTAGGTGGAAAACTTTACCAGTTCATCCCCAAGGGACAAAGTTGTTCTCTTAATACAAACTCATTACATCAATGCACTGCAGTCTATGACAGGAGACGTGGTTAGACTCATGCCTACTTGGCTTTCTATGATTATGCACCTTCACTTGGAAGCTCCTTTATTGGAGGCCTTCAACATAGAGCTGCCTCTGCTACTTTTGGCAAAAACATCCTTAAGAAGGATAGAGAATCTTTACTATTTCCCAATTCTGGCTCCTTAATTAGTATTTTTTTTCTACTGCTAGCATTTCTCTCTCCCCATCCCCTTGGCTCCAAGGTCCATAAATAAGCAGGGATCTTGTTCAGGATGCCCTTAATACTGAAAATTTTCTCATGAAGAGACTGATTTATCTGCAGTTGGACTCACGCCACTTTACAGAGAAAAACAGAATCGAGGGAAAGGAGTTCGTTCTTGACTGAATGTATCCTTTTGCAGTAAACAAAGAGTATACAGTTACTTTAATTTCAGCTTATTGTCATCATCAGCTATTCTGATACCTATCAGTCCACTGTCATCATCAGCTATTCTGATACCTATCAGTCCAATACCCTCTCCATGACAGCTAAGCTCCTAACACAAAAATCCTTAAGAAAACCAAAATGCCATTACAAAATAGTCACATGATATCAGAAGTTAATGAATCAAAAACTAAAGAAAAGTGTTAACACAAAACATTCAGACCATGATGGATTTTATATATAAATGTTGATATATATATTGATATATCTCAACAATATCAGTAAGAACTTTAAATGTAAATGTAGTACTTCAATCACAAGACAGTGACAGTGACTCTTAGACTGAATAAAAACACACATTCTAACCATATGTTATCTGTAAAAGAGTTTAGAATTAAAGATACACATAGATGAGAATAACAGAATACAGATGAGTCATACAAATAGAAAATGTAACAAAATGATTAGAGATATACTAGATTTTCAACAAAATAAATTTCTGGAGCCAACTCCATGTTGGGAAGTCCTGGCTTCTATTGTGCATACTTACTTTCTTTCTTATAGTACCTTTATTTTTCCTATAATAAACCTAACTTTACTTCAAAAATGTAATTAAAAAGGAAAAGCTCATTTTAAAAAGTGTAATAATTGTGAACAGATCAAAAATACATAAAGACCTCTCTGTTCCTCAGACCCAAATGCTCAGGGTCATCACCCCTGCCACTAGTGCTGCAGAACATCAGCTATAGCCTCCTATCTCCTGTTTCCAGGCCTCCTGTGGATCACACAGACCATAACCCCCACCCTACCCCACCCCCACCCCTGAGGCTCCCCTCCCTCCCATCACTATATCCCAGCCCCCAACTCAGACAGATACCCCTACTCAACTCCAGGCTGGCTGCCCATGAACTTTTCCAAACTCTGCTCCCTTCAAAGCAAACCTCAGGATTGCCCTTAGTGCTCCAACAAACTATCTTTCCCTGGCCTCCCTTCCCCCACCTCCGAAACCAGCACACATTTTCCTTAAACACACTGTCCCAGCAGGGCCAGTGAGACAGGCTACACACAAACACCACACACTGAAAACCCAGAGAGGAAACAGAAACCAAGGAACAAATCACACACCCAACAAAAACAAACCCAGAAGTCAGCACAGAGACCTATAATCACCCCAAACCCAGATGTGTAGATGGCAGCCTAAGAGCACAGTCAATGACAGCCAGAATCTATCTATCCTCCCACAGTAGGCCTTGACTATCCCAACAGAGCTGGAGCATAAGGAAAAGGCCATAAAACCAACTGTAGGAAGATGACAGAGTTCCTGAAGGGGAAATGAATAAAATTCCTTAAAGAAATCCAGAAAAAAACCCACAAACAATTGGAGGAAATTAATAAATCCATTTGAGGAAGCCAAGAAAAAAACTTGAAGGAAACAAATAAAACTGTTCAAGACTTAAAAATGAAAATAGAAGCAATAAAGACAACACAAACCGAGGGAATTCTGGAGATGAGATTAATTAGGAAAGCAAAGAAGAGCTACAGAGAAAATCTTCACCAACAGAATACAAAAACTAGAAGAGACAAAGTCGGGCATTAAAGATACATTAAGAGAAAAGGGAGTATCTGTCAAATAAAATGTTAAATCTAAAAATTTCCTAACTTCCAGGAAATCTGGGATACTATGAAGACAAAGACCTAAGAATAATAGGAATAGAGGAAGGAGAAGAATCCCAGCTCAGAGGCCCAGGAAATGTCTACAACAATATCATTGAAGACCATTTCCTCAGCCTAAAGGAGATACTTATAAAGGTCATGTTAGCGTTAGGCAGGGTGCATCCATGGACAGCTAGAAGTGACTTCCAGCAATCAGGCATCTTTACAGCCAGCTTTCAGGGATCCTGCAAGGAGACATGACAGTGTCCCTCTTGCATCCATCCCTTTGCGCATTCACCATACCCTCCCACAACCACCCAGCATGCATGTCCTCCTTGCTCCTCTTCTCTTTCCCTCCACCCTCTTCCAGAGGTCACCTCTGACTTTCTCCCAATAAACCTTCCATGTGAGAACTGCTGCATGGTGTGATTGGTTAAGGTCTGCACTGCTTATTTTTCATAAGTACAAGAAGCATATAGAACACCAAGAAGATTGAACCAGTAAAGAAAGTGCCCCACCACATAATAATCAAAACACTAAACATATGATCAAAGAAAGATTAAAAGCTGCAAGGGAAAAATGCCAAGTAACATATAAAGGCAGACCTTTTAGAATTACATCTGATTTGCAATGGAGAGTCTAAAAGTCAAAGGGACATGGGCACATGTGCTACAGTCTCTAAGAGACCTCAGATGCAAGCCTAGATTATGATAGCCAGCAAAATTTTCAATCACCATAGATGGAGAAAATGAAGTCAAATTTAAACAGTATCTATCTACAAATCCAGCCCTATAGAAGGTACTAGAAGGAAAACTCAAAACCAAGGAGGTTAGCTACACTCATGAAAACACAGGAAATAGTCTCACATGAGCAAAATCAAAAGAAGAGAGGCACACACACACACACACACACACACACACACACACACACACACACCACTAACAACAACTACTACCACCACCAACAAGAACAATAAAAGAATAACAGAAATTAAAACTCACTGAACATTGATATCTCTCAATATCAACTGTTTCAATTCCCCCTAATAAAAAGACACAAACTAACCAAATGGTTGCAAAAACAGGATCCATCCTTCTGCAGCATACAAGAAACACAACTTGCCCTGATCAGCCTGCTATCCCAGGGGGATTTCTGTCCTCCCACTGTCTCTCCTCCACCTCCCTCAGATCCCTGAATGATAAAGATAAATTTCCTTCCCCCACCCATTTTACCCTGCTTTCTGAGCCCTCTTACCAAGTCCAGCTGCTCTGAGCAGCCTGCCATCCCGAAGGAACATCCATTCTCTTGATACCTCTTTGCTCACATTCATTGGACTAGAGGCTCCTGAAATAGAACTGCAGGTCCAGAACCATACAGCCCCATGATACCCATCAAACGCTGGCCACATCAGGACCATTGAGGTTGCCACCCCTCCCAATACCTACTACAGGAGCATCCAGGGACCCAAACCATCCAAAGAGCTAAGAGCCCTCAAAAAATTCACAAAATCCAGGGTACTATGACACCTCCAAAGCACAGCTACCCTACTACAGCAAGCCCTAGATATCCTAACACAACCAAGATACAACAAAATGACCTTAAATCCAATCTTATAAAGATGATAAGGCCTTATAGAGGAAATGAATAAATCCCTTAAAGAAATACAGGAAAACACAATCAAACAGTTAGAGGTCTTTAAAGATAAAACAAATAAATCCCTTAAAGACAGGTAGGAAAATACAATTAAACAGATGAAGGAATTAAACTGTGCCAGACTTGAAAGTAGAAATGGAAGCAATAAAGAAAACACAAACTGAAGAAATCCTAGAGATGGAAAACCTAGGGACAAGAACAAGAACAACAGATGCAAGCATCACCAACAGAATACAGGAGATGGAGGAATTTCAGGCATAGAAGATACAATAGAAGAATTTTATACATCAGTCAAAGAAAATGTTAAAGCTAAGAAACTTGTGACACCAAACATCCAGGAAATCTGGGATATCATGAAAAGACCCAACCTAAGAATAACAGAAATAGAAGAAGGTCAAAAGCCCAGAAAATATTCTCAACAACAATAACAACAATAACAACAATAACAAAATCATAGAAAACTTGCTCAGCCTAAGGAAAGAGAAGCTTATAAACATACAAGAAGCTTATAGAAATTAATTGACTGGATCAGAAAAGAAAAGCCTGGCACATGATAATCAAAACACAATTTACAGAACACAGAAAGAATATTAAAATTAGCAAGGGAAAAGGGCCAGGTAACATACAAAGGCAGACCTACCAGAATTCCACTGATTTCTCAACAGAAACTATAAAAGCTAGAAGGTCCTGGACATCTAAAAAACCACAGGTGCCAACCTAGACTACCATATCCAGCAAAACTCTCGATGACCATAGATGGAGAAAACAAGATTTTTCAAGATAAATCCAAATTCAAAAATATCAATCCACTAGTCCAACCCTACAGAAAATACTAGAAGAAAAACTTCAACCAAAAGAGGATAACTACATCCAAGAAAATCAAGGAAATAAGAAAATTCACACCAGCAAAAAAAAAAAAAATGGGAATCATACACAAACACACAATGCCATCAACATCAAAATATCATGGATTAACAATCACTGGTAATTAATATCTCTCAATATCAATGGACTCAATTCCCCAATAAAAAGACACAGGCAAATAGAATGGATGAGAAAAAAGGATCCATCATTATACTGCATCCAAGAAATATACTTTAGCAATAAAGACAGAGTTTTCCTCATAGTAAAGGGCTGGAAAAAAAGTTTTCCAAGCAAACAGATCCAAGAAGCAACCTGGAGCAGCCATTCTAATACCTAATAAACTAGACTTTCAACCAAAATTAAAACAGACAGGGAAGGATATGCCATACTCATCAGAGGAAAAATATCTACCGAGATAATATCTCAATTCTGAATATCTATGCCCTAAACACAGGGCACCTACGTATGTAAAAGAAACATTGCTAAAGCTCAAATTGCACATTGCACATTTATAGTGAGAGACTTCAATACCCTACTCTTACCAATCGACAGGACATCCAGACAAAAAACTAAACAGGGAAACATTGAAACTAACAGACATTATGGATCAAATGGACCTAACAGACATCTATAGAATATTTTACCCAAACACAAAAGTATATAACTTCTCAGCACCTTGTCAATCCTTCTCCAAAACTGACCATATAGTCAGTCACAAAGCAGGCCTCAACAGATGAAAGAAAATTGAAATAATGCCTTGCATCTTATCAGATCACCATGGATTAAAGCTGGACTTCAACAACAACAAAAACACTGGAAAGCCTACACACACATGGAAATTAAACACCTCTCTACTCTATGATCTCTGGGTCAGGGAAGAAGTAAAGAAAGAAATTAAAGACTTTCTAGAATTCAATGAAAATGAAGGCACAACATACCCAAATTTGTGGGACATAATGAAAGCAGTGCTAAGAGTAAAGTTCATAGCACTAAGTGCCTCCATAAAGAAATTAGAAAGTTCTCATGTCACCAATTTGAAAGTACACCAGAAAGCTCTAGAAAAAAAAAAAGAATCATACATACCGAAAAAAGGGGGAAAGAATAATCAAAATTAGGGCTGCAATCAATCAGTTAGAAACAAAGAAAACAATAGAAAGAATCAAGGAAACCAAGAGCTAGTTCTTTGAGAAAATCAACAAGATAGACAAGCCTTTACCCAAATTAACCAAGAGTCAGAAAGGTAGTATACAAATGAGCAAAATCAGTAATAAAAAGGGAGATACAACAACTGACACTGAGAAAATTCAAAGAAGCATTAGGACTTACTTCAAAAACCTATACTCCACAAAATTGGAAACTCTTAATGAAATGGACATTATTATTTTCTGGACAAATACCACTTACCAAAGTAAAAACAAGAACAGGTAAACTATTTAAATAACCTATAGCCTCTAAAGAAATAGAAGAAGTCACCAAAAGAAAAAAAAAAAAAAAGAATAAACAAAAACAAAACAAAACAAAACAAACAAACAAAAAGCCCAGGGCCAGGTGGGTTGTAGTGCAAAATTCTACCAGACTTTTAAAGAAGAGCTAATTCTAATACTCAAACTATTCCACAATATAGAACTAGAAGAAACACTACCAAACTCATTCTATGAGGCCATAGTCACCCCAATACCTAAATCACACACAGACTCAACAAAGAAAGAGAACTTCAGATCAGTTTTTCTCATGAACATTGATGCGAAAACACTCAATAAATTATTCACAAACTGAATCCAGGGACACATCAAAGACATCATCCATCAAGATCAAGTAGGCTTCATCCCAGAGATGCAGGGATGGTTCAATATATGAAAATCCATCTATGTAAGACACCACCATATAAACAAACTAAAAAAAAAATCACATGATCATCTCATTAGATGCTGAGAAAGCAGTTGATAAAATCCAACATCCCTTCATTTTAAAGGTATTAGAGCGCTGGGCTGTGGTGGCGCACGCCTTTA
>BDUI01000211.1:92303-104529 GCA_002335545.1 Apodemus speciosus
ATACTCTTCAAACTATTCCACAAAATAGAAACAGAAAGAATACTACCCGACTCATTCTATGAAGCCACAATTATCCTGATACCAAAACCATGCAAACATTCATCAAAGAGAACTTCATCTGGAATAACAAAAAACCCAGGATAGTGGAAAGTATTCTCAACAATAAAAGAACTTCTGGGGGAATCAGTATCCCAGACTTCAAGCTGTACTACAGAGCAATAGTGATAAAAACTGCATAGTATTTGTACAGAGACAGGCAGGTAGATAATGGAATAGAATTGAAGACCCAGAAATGAACCCACACACCTATGGTCAACTGATCTTTGACAAAGGAGCTAAAACCATCCAGTAGTGAAAAAGATAGCCTTTTTCAACAAATGGTGCTGGTTCAACTGGCAGTTAGCATGCAAAAGAATGCAAATGATTTATTCTTATATCCTTGTACAAAGCTCAAGTCCAAGTGGATCTAGGACCTCCACATAAATCCAGACACACTGAAACTAATAAAAAAGAAAGTGGGGAAGAGCCTCTAGCCCATTGGCATAGGGGAAAATTTCCTGAACAGAACACCAATAGCTGATGCTCTAAGATTACGAATTGACAAATGGGACCTCACAAAATTACAAAGCTTCCGTTAGGCAAAGGACACTGTCAAAAGGACAAAACGACAACCAACAAATTGGGAAAAGATCTTTACCAACCCTCTATCTGATAGAAGTCTAATATCCAATATATTCAAAGAACTCAATAAGTTAGACTCCAGAGAAAAAATAATCCTATTGAAAATGGGATACGGAGCTAAGCAAAGAATATCAAATGGCTGAGTAATACCTAAAGAAATGTTCAACATTCTTAGTTACCAGGAAAATACAAGTCAAAACAACATTGAGAATCCACCTCGCACCACTCAGAATGGTTAAGATCAAAAACTCAGGTGACAGCGGTGCTAGCAAGGATGTAGAGAAAGAGGAACACTCCTCCACTGCTGGTGGGATTGCAAGCTGGTATAACCACTCTGGAAATCAGTTTGGTGGTTTCTCAGAAAATTGGACATAGTACTACTGGAGGACACAGCTACACCATTCCTGGGAATATAACCAGAAGATTCTCCAACACTTAATAAGGACACGTGCTCTACTATGTTCATAGTGGCCTTATTTATAATAGCCAGAAGCTGGAAAGAACCCAGATTTAGCTCAAGAGAGGAATGGATACAGAAATTGTGGTGTATATACAGACTGGAGTACTATTCAGCTATTAAAAACAATGAATTCATGAAATTTTTAGGCAAATGGGTGGAACTAGAAAATATCATCCTGAGTGAAGTAACCCAATCCCAAAAGAACACACAAGGTATGCACTCACTGTTAAGTGAATATTAGCTCAGAAGCTCAGAATACACAAGATACAATTCACAGACCAAATGAAGCTCAAGAAGAAGGAAGACCAAAGTATGGATACTTTGATCCTTCTTAGAAGGGGAAACAAAATATTCATGGGAGGAGATACAGAGACAAAGTGTGGAGCAGAGACTGAAGGAAAGACCATCTAGAGACTGCCCCACCTGGGGATCCATCCCATATATAGTCACCAAACCCCGACACTATTGTGGATGCCAACAACCACTTGCTGACAGGAGCCTGATATAGCTGTCTCTTGAGAGGCTCTGCCAGTGCCTGACAAATACAGAAGTGGATGCTCTCAGCCAATCATTGGACTGAGCACAAGGTCTCCAATGGAGGATCTAGAGAAAAGGACTCAAGGAACTGAAGAGATTTGCATCTCTGCAGAAGGAACAACAATATGGACCACCCAGTATCCCCAGAGCTCCCAGGGACTAAACCCCCAACCAAAGAGTACACATGGAGGGACCCATGGCTCCAGATGCAGATGTAGTAGAGGATGGCCTTGATGGACATCAAAGGGAGGAGAGGCCCCTGGCCCTGTGAAGCCACAGTGTAGGGGAATGCCAGGGCAGGGAGCTGGAGTGGGTGGGTTGGTGAGCAGGGGAGGCAGGATGCGTTGGGGTTTTTTCCCAGAGAAGAGACACAATGCATGTGGATCACTGTGTCTCAGGAAGTGAGCTTACAGCTCTGGTTCTGTGTGAGAGGAGACCATTGTGATATTGTATAGGCAATATAGAACATGTAGCAATCCTCCCACCACAGACTAGTTCAAGTTCCACCTTGGTTCCCACTGTCATTTTGAAAAGCTTACTCCACAGCATGCTTTTAAACTCCTAACACTCTCTCATCGGAAGTGGAAAAAGTCTGGTTGGGCCCCCTGAAGGATATGAAATTTTTTTGTACTTGGCCAATTAACCTTTCTACATTCTCTTGGATATTTGTGTGTTTTATGAAAATGCCATGTTACCTTTTAAACTGGGAGATTTGGCCAAATTGTTACTAACCCCTCAATTTTGTGGGAATGATTGAAGAGAATGGAGGGTGTCACTTTCCTGAAATGTGATATTTTTATGTTTAAAGATATCAACTATAAGTATAAAAGGGCATTTGATTTCTCTAAAGAACAGAATTTATGCTTTATACTATAGAATTCTTTATTCTTGTCTAATTGGAAAAGAATGAAACAGGTCTTAGCTTAGTTCATCCTCATTTCTGACAAAGCTTTCCTCTTTTTTGTATGTGCATTTGGCAGTGTGAACTAAACGCTTTCCAGGTTCTGTTTTAACTTTTTTTTTTCACTTTCAACCATTTGTTCTGATTGTAACCATTTCAGCATTTCAACTTTTCTGTCTCCCCGCCTCGTTTTGTGTCTTCCACTGCTGAAAAGTGAGCTACACACTGATTGGGATTTAACTTTTTTTTTTAGATTTATATTTATTTTATATGTGTATATGTGCTTTTCCTTACATGAATGTCTATGTATCATGTGTGTTCCATGTCCAAAGAGAGCAGGAGCCAGATCCATTGGAACTGGAATTAGAAATGGTTGTTAACTGGGTGCTGGGATTTGAACCTGGGTCCTCTGGAAGAGGCTCTTCTGAGCCATCTCTCCTGCCCCTCCTACAGTTGTTTTATAACTCTGACATAACTCGTGTAAAATAGAAATCAGTCAGATATGCTCATCCATATTGACAAGCTATCATTTTCCAACAATATTAAATTTAAAAGAAATGTTTTCTATCACCTTAAAAGGTATCCCAAGATAGTAATGCCACAATAGAAAAAAAATAGGATTCTGAGCAATCTCTAGAACGTAAGGACCTTATAGCTCATTGGACACAATGCATGTCAATCAGTTTGTCTCAGCAAATGAGCTTACAGCTCTGGTGACGTATGAAAAGGAGCATTATTACTCCTCAAGGCTCCACCCACTTGTGCTGGGTCTACAGCCATCTTGTAGCCTGCCTGAGTAGGCTGCTCCTCCAAGTGCTGTCTCGCTCTCTCTTTTTAGGTACTCCACACGTACCAACTCTATTGGCTCACACGTGGGAAAATCTTCTCTACTCCTCTCACTGCTTCCTAGGAGGAACTTGCGACCAACAACCTCCCTGTTCCTCGTGGCAGGCACCCTAACAACGCCCCATCCTAACCAACACCTTCAAAGCTCTAAGGTACTATAAGATCTTACCTGGCAGGTGTTTTGTGTCATGTCTGCTGTTGCAGAGCAGGAACCTGGATTACCTGACCAAGAGCGTGAAGGTGGTGGGATGGGGCACGATGCCAGACAAATCGTCCTGCATGTGCTGCCAATTGAAGAAGCTACTGATGACATCGATGGAACCGCAGCATTTCTGGTTTCGCAGGCGGTGGTGAGAGCCATCACAGAGGAAGAGTGCGGGCAAGAGGAGATATGGCCTGATGTTGAGGAGATCTGGCCACACGTGGAAGAAGTCTGGCCCAATATTGAAGACATCTGGCCTGAAATTGAAGAGGTCTGGCCTGATGTTGAGGAAGACTGGTATATCTGGAATGCTGACCAGGAGACTGATGAAGATCAAAGGAAAGTCGAAGACCAACAAGACTACAACAACGAAGAAGAGGAGGAAGACGACGATGATGAAGACGACGACGATGATTATGAATATGAAGACGACGAGGAGGAGAACGATGGGGAAGATAACGATGAACATCGCGGGGAGAAGATTATCCTCCGTGCCTGTGAGTTCCCCTATGTGGGTGTAGGTCTTTAGAGAAATTTTGTTTCTCTTAAATAACCCACAGTAGTACCAAAGTGTGTATATATGCTATTAATGCCCACTTCCTGCTTCACCCCAGGCAAGGGCATAGTAAAGTTCAGTCTCTGGGAGCACACAGATTCAGGAGAATGAAGGACTCTCTGATAAGTCCAGAACCCGGCAAAGCAGAATAGAATTGGGAGAGTGATGCCTAATAAAAGGAGTTACCTCCACTATGGCTGCCCTGTATAAAACCCCAAAATTTAACCCAAGGTTCATTGTACAACCCAGAGGAACAGGACAAGATGTGCAAGCTATTGGAAAAGAAGGAAATCATCCTAAAGAGAAGCATGAAGCAGCACATATATGAAATTCATAAATTTATATCTACCACTTAGAATTTGTCCAGACTACTGGGTTTGGTTTGCCTATGTCTTTAAGTGGAAGAGTATGAGAATTATTTTTTAAAATATGGTTTATTAGTGGACAGATCCTTTTAACGTAGAACAACTTATTTCTGCCCTTACCAGGTTATAGGATCAACAGAAATCTAGACCTTTATGGTATTAAAGAACCTTTCATGGTTAGCTGACTGAAGACACTGGATGATAAGAAAGTATTCTGGTACACAGTATTTAGGTTACAAAAGGGAAATACTTCTGATAAGAAAACAGGATAGACTAATTTTCTTAAGAATTAAAAAAGTTTGTGTTATATGTTTTACGATTCTTAATTATTTCTTATTCTTTCTACAGATTGAGGGCGAAGGAAGCTATGGATGAAGAATAGGATCAACGAATTGGTTCCTCGTGGATTGGAGATCATCTAACATTATCACACGTTAATGACCATCCTATTCTAAAATTCTTCATCCACAAAGATACGATGAAAACTTCCCCCCTCTGTTTAATCATTAAATCAAAAATAAAATTTCAAATGAATGAATGAGTGAGGGTTTTTTTTGATCAATACTAACTCAAGTTGATTAATTTTTATTTTGTTTTAGCCTACCAGTCATAGAAGCAGATCACTTTTAACTATTTTAAGTCCTTATTACACTTTCAATAATTGCATTAGTAAGTTTTAACTATTTATAAAAACAGATTTGAAGGCCTAGCATAATCTGAATTTTATGCACAGAAACTGTCAAGTAATCGAGTTTGCCGAGAAGCAAGATGAGGCTGCTGGACACATGGAGCAGCAGCAGCAGCAGCAGCAGCAGCAGCAGCACCTGGGAATTTGATAGCAATGTGAACTCTAGCATCAGTCAAGATTTACTAAATAATGTTCTCATATTGATCTGGCGGCTTCTGAACACCTTTAGTCTTAATATCAATATAGTTTGAGAATGGCTGATTTAGAGTAATGCTTCATTACAGTTGGAACAGCACTAGATTGCTGAATTGAGACCCTTTATATTAAATTGAATAAAACAATAAATGCTGGATGCTGGATGAGGGGTGGTTGATGCAGGGAGATACAACAGTTTTGAAAGTTCTAAGACACAGAAAAAGGCCTAAAAACACAAATATTGGGTGGTATAGTGGGGAAATTTAGAAAACAGAAAAAGCTAATTTCAGGATACTTTATAACATACATATAAAGTTTAAAATATGTAAAATAGCAATAATAACTACAAGCATATATACATATACTTATAGATATATAAACTTGTATGTATATGTAAACAAAGTGAATGTGTATGATGCATGCTTATGTTGCATGCAGAAAATCTATGAAAATGAAAATACCTATTACTAGATATATTTTTTTTAAGAAAATGGGGTAAAAGTTAGGTAGGGGTACATGGTGGACTTCAACTGTATCACAGTGTATCTGTTAGGTTACCTCATGGGTGTATAGATGTAAGTACTCACTTTAGCAGTGTTTCTTTTCAGGACAGGCCCCCTGAAAAGGCTTGATACAGTATCGTAGGGGAGTACCATGACAGAAAAAGGGGAGGGGGATGTTTGGGGATTGGGCAGAGGGAAGAGGACTTATGAGACATATGGTGAGGGGGGAACCAGGAAAGGGGAAAGCATTTGGAATGTAAAAAAAAGAATATAGAAAATAAAAATAAAAAAATAATAATAAAGAAAAACTGCCTCCATTAGAAAAAAAAGCAGTGTTTCTTGAAGAAAAGTAAAATAAGGGTAAAAAAAAAAAAAGACTCAACAATTGGAATCAGCATAAGAAAGCATAGTTGGATGTTACTAGAGTAGATGCTCTGAGGAGAAATGGCAGAATTTTGAGGGTAGAAATTTCATTCTACTGATACTTAAAGCTTCTTAGGTGTATTTGCTGTAATTCCTTCTGGTATATGCTTTGGAAGCATACTCTCATCTTGCAACATTATTGGCATATATTCCTAAGTCTTTCTACAGAGGTCAAGTTTCTGAATTGTTAGGACATTTTCAAAGTTTTACTTATCATGTATCTTTCTTAAAGCACCTACCATTGTGTTTTCCACTTGGTATATATGTGATAACCATTTCTTACAAAAACAACTGTTACTGACAAATTTATTTAAGGCTCACCAAATTGCATTTTTGGTCACCAACATTGACATTTAAAAACACATTATCAGTGATTGTATCATAATCACTGAAACATAATTAGGAAGAATTCATTAAAATGCTATATAGCACAAAGGGAATTATAATCTAARAAAACAATTGTTCACATATTTTGAAAACTAAAGGAGAAAGGTTTTAAGGTTTCCAACCCATACAAATTTGAATGTTTAATTTGATAGTGTGAATTGCCTTGAATTAATCATGAAACATTGTATATAAATACATGTGCAAAATATGACACTGTACTCCATAAATAAATGCATTTATATACTCATTAAAACTAAATATAATCTACACAGTACATATTATCAGGAACTTGACATATTTATGTCAGGCAAATGGCACAGAGACATACATACTGTAGGTCCGTTGTCACTATTCACACTGAGTGGCAAGCCTAAACATGCATATTGAGACTAATAAATTCATTAATATCCCCTGGTTTTTGTTTTATGAAGTCAGGTGCACACAGTTTTGTGCATATGGGGTAGTAATTGGAATATCCTCTTGATGGAATTTTTTTTAATCAGAATTAAGTGAGCATCTTTGATTAGATTTGGGTTGAAATCCAGCCACTGTAGAAATTGGTATGGTAGGTCCTCCTGAAGCTTGTAATAAATTGACCTCTAGATCAAGTTATACCACTTTTAGACACATGCGTAAAGAATTCTACATCTTGTTTCAGAGACACTCGCTCATCCATGTTCATTGCTACTCTATTCATGACAGCTAGAAACTGGATATAGCCAAGATAAAATGTGACATACACAAAATTAAATATTACCTGACTTTAAAAAAATGAAATCATGAAATTTGCAGGTAAATGTATAGAGACAGAAAAAAAATAAGTGAGGCAATATAGATCCAAAAAGAAAGACAAATATAGCATGTTTATATATGTATGTTAATAAGTCTTCAGTAAGCAGGCTACTACTACCCACATAACCACAGAGGTTTGTTATAGAATAAGGGAGTAGGTGTGAAGAAAGGATCTCCCTAGGAAGGAGAAATAGAATAAATAATTATAGATGGATGGAGAGGCAGGGAAGAATCAAGTCAAGGAAAGAGAGGAGTATGGGAGGGAATATATGGAAAGACAGTCAAAGATAATTGCCATTTCATGCATCATAGGGAAACCTAATACAGCAGAAGCTTTTTAAAAATATATATACACATGTAAAATAAACCTAAATTGAGTTAGTTACGAAATAATGGGAGACACAAAGCCGCAAGTAGATATCTCTCACCACCAAATGAAACCTCCAGTGGGTTACATCTAATTGAGCTTTTTGGCCAACAGAGAACCATCGAAATTCTCAAATCACCTAGGCTATTTCTAAAGCTATTGGTTGTTCTCCACAAACTGACGGTAAAACTCTGTTATTAAAGACACAAGCTACAAACTCATTGAACATAGAGAAGTTGAGACTACCCAGGGCCTAGTACCTACCTAGAGCCTCCATCCCTACTGACTGATGTTCATAGTACTGGAAGGTACTCTAATTGATGCCAAAGGAGAAAGATGAACATCAACCCAGCTACAAACCCTGTGATCTACAGAGGTGACCAGCCTGCAAGACATGTGCATACAACAGTTGTGGGAGTAACCAACGACTATCTGCTTGGTTTTAAGGCCCATTACCTAAGATGAAATCCATGCCTAGCACTGCTCGGGTGGCCAAGAACATGAAACTAGATAGGCCATGGGCCTGGGGAAAACCAAATATTACTGTTCTGCTAAAGGAACCCAGCCATAAAATGACTTCTAACAAAATTCTACTATATGCATAGATCAATGTCTTATCCACACAGTATCAGGGAAGCTCCCTCCTGGAGTAGATGGGCACAAATACAGAAACACAAAATTCTTAAATAGGATATCTCCATCAAATTCCTCTTAGGAATTAGGGAACCCTGAGGAAGAAGAGGTAGAAAGATTATAAGATTATTAGGTTTGTGACCAAGGTACGGTCATAGCGCTGAGAGAGACATGAACACAAGCCCCTTATCCTAGCCCAGAAACTATCTCCAATTGACAAGCACTCACAAATGAAAATGATGGTTTTATCCAACAGAGTCTCACTAGGTATATGAATCACACATAAGGGCATGACCCATGCCCAGAAGTAGATGGCCAACACACACACACACACACACACACACACACACACACACACACACACAAAACTCAATGGTATCTGGGAGGTATGTATCTCAAATGCTTGGTCTTTTTATCTCACAAGTCTTTTGCTTATATATTGTGGTTTCTGATTTTGTGTTTTCATGGGATTGCTATGTGTGAAAATATGTGTTTCTTTGTGTCTGTATGTGATTCTTGTGCTTTTTATTTGGCTTTTTTTCCTGTTTGTTTTGTTCTATCTTGGTTAATTTGTTTTTGTTTTACCTTATTTTATTTTTAAATGCCTGTTTGTTTTTTAATTAGAGGAAGAAGATGCATTGTTTGAGTGTGCTTGGGGTCCGGAGAATCTAGGAGGAATTGGAGGAGAAGAATCACTCAGAATATATTGTACAGAAAAACTAACTCTAAGACAGTGTTTATCCTTGAATTTGAGGTATACTTTGTGTAGATAGCAAAATGATGATTCATGTTTCTGATCCATTTAGCCAAACTGCATCTTTTTATTGGAAAATTGGACCAACAATATTCAGAATTATTATTATTATTATTATTATTGAAAGGTATATATTAATTTATGTCAGTTTGTTGATTTTGTGGTGATTTTTTTCTTATTCCTAATTTGAATAACTATTGTCCTGGCATCATCTATCTTCCATCTACAGCCTCTTTTATGTGACCATCTTTCTCTTCAGTCCAACATATTCTTTCTGGTAGTCTTTGTAGTAATAATTTAATAGTCATAAATTCCTTTAGTCTATTTCTATTATAGAAAGCTTTTATCCTTCTATTCTGATGAATAATTTTCCCAATTAACATAGTTTAGGTTGGCACCTATGTTCTTTTGGAATTGTTCTAAACTCTCCTGGCTTTTAGAGTTTCAATTGAGAAACCAGCTGTCATGATTGACCTGACTTTATATGTGACTTGAGCCTTCTTTCTTGCTGCTTTCAATATCTTGTCTTTTTTTTTCTGTATACTTGTTCTTTAACTACAATATGGGAACTATAAAATGAGAACTTTCTTTTCTTATCCTGTCCATTAGATGTTCCCAGTGCCTATCATAACTAAATGACCTTCCCTTTCCCTAGACTTGTGAAATTTTCTTCTCTAATTTCTCTGAGGCTTTGTACCATGGCTTGAAACTAGCTTCCTTCTATTTTTCCTGCATTGGGCCATTTTCATGCTGCACAAAAGTTCCTACATAATCTGCACATGGATTATTTTTAATTTATAAATTTCTTGGATGGGATGATCCAACATGGGACTGGTGGGGTCATATATAAACATAGAAGACTAACTGTGATGAACCTATGGTCAATACAATTCTAAATGGAGAAAAAGTTTATCTCACTAAAATCAGACCCACAACAGAGCCTGACTTCTTTTTCCATTCCCATTTAAAATAGTGCATGAAGATCTCACTGGAGCAATGAGAGAAAGAACTAAAAGATACACAGCTATGAAAAGAGCAAGTCAAATAATCCAGTTGCTTATCTTGTCTTCAAACCTTGGCATTCTATTTTCTATATAGTGAGGTTTTTCATTGAATGTTTATTAGACTTACTGAGTTCCTCATTTCCAGGCACATCTCAGCTTTGTTTTCCTTCAGTATTTTCAACATGTTATTGAGTTCAATATCAGCATCATGAATTGTCCTTTCTATTCATCTATCTATCTATCTATCTATCTATCTATCTATCTATCTATCTATCTATCTATCTACCGCTTTCCAGACATTCTAAATACAGTTTCCCATCCCTTCACTCCTCCCAGTTATCCCCAACATTCCCTTGTACTCAGATCCCTTCCCCCATTTCCCTTCAGAAAATAGCAGGAATCCCAGGATATCAACCAAACACTGCAGAACAAGTTACAATAAAACTAAGCACAAATCCTCATATCAAGGCTGGACAAGGCAACACAGTAGAAGGAAAAGGGTCTCAAGAGCAGACAACAGAGTCAGAGATATTTCATATCCCACTGTTAGGAGTCCTACAAAAAACAAGCTACATAACCATAACATATATGCAGGGGACCTAGCACAGACCCATGCAGGATCTATGATTCCTGCTTCAGTCTCTGTGAGCTCTTATAAGCCCTGTTTAGTTTATCCTGTGGGCCATGTTCTCCTGGTGTCCTTGATCCCTCTAATTCCTACAGTCTTTCTGCCCTCTCTTCCATGGGAATCCCCAAGCTCCAAGGGGCAGAAGCAAAAGGAGATCTCCAAAAGGGCTTTCTTTCTCTAGCTAATCTTTGGCTGTGGTATGTGGGTATCTGCCAATGGAAACCTCTCTGATTTGTCCTTATATTTTAATTCAGCCATTTGTGTTTTGTTGTAGTTCCATCACGAGTTTATTCATTCCTTTTAAAGCTCATGCAATTATTTGTGCCCTCTTTGAATTCCCTGAAATCTTGTACCTATTTTATTTATATTTTGGAGTTCTATCTATGCCTGGAGTTTCTTCTTGGGTTGTTCTTTTAAGGGACATTTACTACAATATTGATGTTCTTTGTGTTAGATATAGTGTCTTGGTTTTTTCATGATGCTAATCAGGAAGCTGTGTAGCCTATGGGAATAAAGGAATGGTGAAGACAGTAGCTAAATGCTGAGTCTGATGTTTTTTTTTTTTTGTTTTGTTTTTTGCTTTTGGTTTGTTTGTTCAGTTGTTTGATTGTTGTTGTTTGTTTTTGAAACAGATTCTCATGGAGCCCAGGCTGGTCTCAAGTTCACAGTGTAACTGAAGATAACCTTGAATTTCTGTCCCTCCAGCCTCTACCTCCCAAGTGCTGGGGTTACAGTCATACCCTATCACATCTGGCAGACAAAGTAGTTTACTGCTTGTTTCTAGAGAGAAAGAGATCCTTTGTATTTTGACATGCAACAATAGAAAAGAATATGTATGGCTTACCAGAGGGCAGCCTTGGAGTCACCAGATCTCTAGATATGTAGGACAAACTATTGCTCAACCATTTTTGATATGTGCCTGTTAATGCAAGCCTTATGATTTTAAATTTTCTTAGCAAAGTAAATAAGAGAAAAAAAACCTGTTCACTCATGATTTTAATGTTTATATGTGTAGTGTGTGTGTGTGAGAGAGAGAGACAGAGAGACAGAGAAACAGAGAGAGACATGAGTATAAGCTATGAAATTTGAATGGGTTCTATAAGAGGAGGTGAGGAGAGGTAATAAGAAATGGGGCAGCAGGGTTGGAGAGATGGCTTAGTCGTTAAGAGGAGTGACTGCACTTCCAGAGGTCCTGAGTTCAATTTCCAGCAACTGTGGCTCACAACCATCTATAATGGGATCCAATGCACTCTTCTGGTGTGTGTGTGATGACAGCTACAGTGATATATATATATATATATATA
>BDUI01000211.1:134543-144950 GCA_002335545.1 Apodemus speciosus
CGCTCGCGGCTCGCCTGAGAGACACAGCGGCTTCGTGAGGGGGGGACTGCCTGAGGGAGAGCCTCCCCGGCGGCGGCGGCGGCGGAGGCGGCGGCGGCGGCGGCAGCGGCGGCGGCGGCGGCGGCGGCTGAGGAGCCGGGCGCCAGAGGCTGCGTCTTCAGGCCTGCCCGGGAAGTAGGTGTTTTTGGAGAATTGTAGGAGATTTCGGTGCGAAAGGTGAGAAAAGTCGGGGCTGCAGGGTGAAAGTAAGGAAAAGGGGTGTCGCTTTGTGCCGCTCGCCTCTATGAGAGAAATGATAACTGAGCTTTGTATTCCAGATTGTTCTTTTAAAAGTCCAGTGGGAGAGAGGTGGCGATCATGTTACACCTGAGGAAAAAAATCATTCTTCACGAGGTCGCAAACACTAACTTTTGAATGGACCGTTTGGTGATTTAGTCAAAGAGCCATGGTGGCTGTGGTAAATGTTTGGAAAACATTCGTCGCCAATTGATCTCTCTTATTTTGAAAGAAAAGTTTTGATGTCGTACATGAAAATTTAAAATCTTTGGGATGCTGGCTTACTTTCTGTGTGTTGTGTTTGCCACAGATACTAATGTTTCGGTGAATTTTGATCAAAAGTAAAGTATAATTTGCAGATTCAAGTGCCTCGGGGAGCTGAAATGTGGTTATTTTTTGTCAAAGACTAGATACTCAGTGTTTTAAAAGATATCACATTTTTAAATAATATGTAAAAGATGATCTCTTTCTACATCTCTGCTTACCTATCAAGAGGATGAGTCCTGAATGGTATAAAAATATAAAAGGTAAGAGTGAGAGGCTGGCATGGGGGTGGTAAAAGCCTGCCTTCCCAGGGCTTGGGAGGAGGGGCGGGGGCTGGATGATCAGCAGTTAAAAGCCAGCTTCCAAGACTTAGGCGAGGCTACACTAGGCCTTGTCTCCAAACCAAACCCTGAGAGATCATAAAAGCAATAAACATTCATTACAATAAACAGAATAAACGGTACATCTAATAATAAAGGATGCCTCGTATTAAAGAACATTAAAGGGAGTGCCCGATTTGTTCCCTTGTTTTCACTGTGCATGTGGTACCTACATCGGCCTAAATTAACTGAAGAGAGAATTTAAAACCACAAGGGGAACCGCTACTTACGAGCTATCTATGAGGACTGAATAAATGTAATTTCAAGAAGTGCATTCAAGTGAACAACTCAGACAGAGCATACTGAAGACGCAGGGTTCTGTTATAGACTTTATGGACTTTTGCACTCAGATATCAAGAATGGAGGTGAAAGGGAATAATTCGTTTTGTTACAGGTGCTTGAGCAGATGCCCACATACATTCCATTGTCTTAAGCTACAGCTGGATTTTCCTGTGCATCTGAGAAGGCTGGTTACCCAATTCCCTGTGCTTGCTTAAAATTCAGCTACTTATACTATAGTCCAGACTGGTTCAAACAGGAGATATATATATATATATACACACACACTCTTGAGATAGTGTTTAGAAAATGTTCAAACACATGTTGAGCAGTATATAGGAGGCTCTCATTGAATACTATTTAGTTGTAAAAAGAATAAAGTATGGCCAGATGGCTCAGTGGGTAAATACACTCCCCTTGCAAGGCTGGTGACCTGAGACTCCAGAATCCATGTAAAGACAGGAGAGAACTGACTCTACAGAGTTCCTCTGCCCTTCCCATGCATGCCAGGCAACGTATACCAAGCCACCCCACATAACCACCACACTCACACGCACTCAATAATAAAGGTGAAAGAACTCTAAACGCAATGATAAGAGAATAGGTTTAAGGTTCACTCTAAAATTAAGTAACTTCCAGAAAATTCTGCGTAATGTAATCTCAAATCATTTACAAAAAGAGTATTGTATATTAATAGAATGAGTGTAAGAGAAAAATGAATATACAAATAGTAATTTTAAAAAAATGGTAATGTAAGTAGAGTTAGAGAGAAAGAAGTATTTCAACTTATGTATTACATATCTTCAGCTTAAAAAGAGCATATTTGAGTTGCTTTCATCAGGAGAAAATTTTAAATCTAGAGATATGGGAGTCTTTAAAATAGTTCACAAATGATAATGTGGAAATTATTGATATAGAAATACCAACTATATTACTGAGGGATAAATAGTCTTAATTTCAAATACATTCAAATATAAGTATACAAATATATAGTAATATGCCAAGCAAACTGCCATATTTTGATCACTATTGTTATACAAATCCAAACCTGGATAGAAAATAATGAGCATTGGATAGTTTGTAGTCCAAACTCTAGAATGAGAAGTTTGCAACCCTGTTTTTATACATAACACCAAGAGAGAGATGGAGACTGAGATAGAAAGACAGGGAGATGGAGACAGAAAGATGGAGAGAGAGACAGAGAGAGACAAAGAGAGACAGGTAGAGAGAATGAGGAGGAGGCAGAGGGGAAAGGTTTAAGCTGAGAATGATAATTCTGGAAACTTGGGAGAACCAATAGTTGCTCCCAGTGCTCCTCACCCGAGTGTCTGGCACTTAAAAGGTCTCCTAAATGTTTTCTAGGCAATCATATTTATAATGTGGACAAACAAATAATAAATTCTGTTTTGTCTTAGCAGACTGTGAACATTTGCATAGGATGTGATTGGATATACCTGTTGTATATAATTTGAAAACTCCATACAAAGAGAGTGAGTGCCGTGAGGATTTACAAAGTACCCCCAAATGACAACAAAACCCTAGGTAGATTGATAGAATGCAGCTGATAGAGCAAGCAAGGAAACTTGCTTCCCTTTTATGTCTCTACCTCTTAATTTCCTGAGTGGAGATTATTTAAGCATCAAACAAATACAGGGTTGTTCTACACACCATTGCAATGTATATGAATAAGAGGGAAAATCAGCCTATCATGAGACTCCTAGGGATACGATTTCACTGCGTTCCTGTGCCTCATGACAGACTGAGTTTGGGTAGGTGGTTTCTCTGCATTTTTTCATTTTATTGATTTTATTTTCTGTCTTCCTTTTGCCTAGTCCTTCCTGTGATACCACTTGTGACCAGAAAAGCAGTGCAGCAATACAAGTACCCAGAAGGGTGAAGGCTCTGCTGGGCAAACAGCTGAGGTGTGAACCAAAACAGCTGGGCCCTAGTGTCAGACAGCCTGCGACAGAGGGTATGATTCTTCCAGTTTACTTCTTACATTTAAAGACATTTTGAGATTGCAAAGGTTCATTTATTTTGGATATATAGTATTTTAAATTTAAAACTGCCTTTGTTTCACAGCTGGTTTCAGGTGAAAATTTGGGCAACAGTTTATTTGGCTCCCTCTACTGAAGCCAGGAGAAGTGGAATGAAACGTCATAGTTATGAGAAACCCCCTCCTGTTTTAAAGAGAAGTCATGGTAGTGGCCATCCGAAGCTGGCCTGTAAACCGGAATAGCGAGTCCTTGAGAAGTGCTGTAGGTTGTTATCACCGCATACCACACAGCACAGTTACTAGGGTTTCTTAAGATCTGCTTAAAGGCCCCAAGGCTTTCTCCTTAGAAGGAAATCTGTGTGCTTTCCTGCATAGTGTTCATAGTGGCTTAAGACACTCACTTCTTTTCTGGCAACCATCACAAATCTCTGACTCCAACGTTCGTGCTGTGTTGTCGAAGTTGAGTCCTCTGTCTTTTGTCCACGAGATTTTCTTCAATTATCTTGGGTAAACTGGGCAGCAGTAGCAGCTCAGAAATCATTAAAACCTAGCATTCCCCAGCATAACTAAGAGAAGCCCCAAAGTCTCCAGTCATCCTGGAACACAAATAAAGTCCCTGACAGTGCCAAAGACCCTCCTACTCAAGTCCCTTTCTTCTTTTACAACAGAAGAGAAAAGATAAAGATAAGGTATCCGGTTTCTGTTATCTTAGTCGTTCTGTGGTCTTGTCCATCCTGCCTTCTTCTGATTCTGTTTGCTTTTCTGACCTGCACCCTGTCTCCACTCTCATTGTTCACCCACCTTTCTCCTTGCCCAAGTAAGCTTTTTATCTAGTCCCTTTTCTTTGGAGGTTATGTTTTAATCTAACCCAGTTTTCACTCATTGAAAATATTTTCTTCTAGCTACCTTGTGAATTTTCAGGGCAATGAAAAACAGGCTAATAAGACAAGGCTTCTTGGAAAACACTACAGGGGTCTGCAATTTTTTATTATCACATCATGAAATTGTGGTTACTGTTTGATATTGAACAACCTATGTTTAACATTAGAGGGCCACGTGACTCATTCATCTTTGTTGAACAGGCTGTCTGGGATGTGGAGATGACAACATAAATTTGTGTGGGGAAAAAAGTAATAAAGGTTTCAAAGCCACAACTATCTGACTTCCTATTTGAAAAATATTACCATAACACCCCCACTGTAGCATTGTAAATCCTGACATTGGAGTCTACCAACACAGACGGCCACCTCACCGACAAACCCTGGTTACCCTTTTCAGAGTGGGTACAGAATCATTTTGACATTGCCTGACCCTTCAGCTTAGGATCTCTGGAAGAATGATGGTTTCTTTCTGTAGAGTGCCCAGTGCAAACAGTTTTTTTTTTCTTCTTCCCATTTGTTTATTACAGGAAGAGCTTTGCTAACAGTCCAGCTGTTTCTCTATTCTTGGTTCTTAAAATGAGCAGGAGATTATTTGTGCTATCTGTTCACTCTGTTAATTACTGGGATCTTTTAACATCTTAGAATGTTTGGTTTTATACTTAGCATAACAGTATCTTAAGGGATGTAAACCTCAGAATTGTTATTTCCAGGCAGTGTGTGTAAGATAGAGCTCCCTCTAGGAACTACCATGTCGGAGTTAAAGCTCAGGAAGAAGGGATGGCTAATCATTAATAAAGTGGAGTGGAGTGAGCCTTTCCCTGCATAAGCTTACGGCATTCAGTGTCATTACAGGAACAGGTAGATCTGAAAGGAAACTGACCACCGAGCTTCAGCAGCAAAGAAAGATGTGCCATACTGACTGAGTGGTTAGGGGATGTTGTAACCTTATGCCAGTTATGGTAGGCACAAAGGCATAGTGCGCCGAAATATGCTAAGAGGGAGAGCAGAGCAAATACTAAGGATGCCACAGCACCAGGGCTGTGATGTTGGACCTCACTCAGTTTCCAATTACATTCACTGATTTCCCCATAATCTGAGAGTAAACAACATCACTTTGCATTCTAGTAAACAGGCCATGAACCATGATGGGGAGAGAGGGCAGACACATAGTTTATGCAGACAGACTTGCTTTGGCTTTCTTTTTTTTTTTTTTTTTCTTGTCCCTTCCCTAGGTTTATAGCAGAACTGACTTTCTATTTCCTTGTAATCTTACCAATTGTTGATTTTATAATTTCTTTGCTGCTTCTCAGCCAAACTGAGCTTTACAAAGTGAAGGTTTAGTCTTACTTACATTTACATCTCTTGGATGATGAAAGAAAGTGGGTATCTTTCCGATGGTGCTGTTTTTGAGTGTTTGGGAGCTCCACTGAATAAATTGATAGAAAATGGAGTTGCACAAGGAAGCCAAAGTGTAAGCTTTAGTGCGATGGTAAATGGCAGAACACAGATAATTGTAAAAGTCAAGTGGGCCTTATAACAAAGCACTGAATTTAAGTGAATTCTGCCAAATTTTGAGGCTTTTAGCAGTCTACGGACAGAGATATTTAGAGCTGATCTGTATGAACCTGCTTACAAGGAAGCAGAGTGTTCCCTTAGAGTTTCCTAGCCTATTCATGTCCTCTTGGCCTACCCCATTTAGTTTGGTTCTGCTATTTATTTCTAATTAACATGTAAGAGCTACTTTAGGTTGCCTTGACATTTGATTTTTTTATTTTTATTTTTTGGTGGGTTTTGTTAGTTTAGTTTTTGAGGTAGGTGCTCACTCTCTAGTCCAGATTTCTGCTCTGTAGCCCAAGCTCCCTACATCCACCCCCCACCAAGCATCCTGCCTCAGTTTCCCCAGTGCTTGGATTATAGGTATAAGGCACCACACTCACCTTTAGAACAGAGATTTTTTTTTTTTTTGCCTTGAAAACAGATGTACCAAGTTTGTCAAGATTTCCCATTTTGGCTTAGTGTTTTTACTATAAGGTTTCCCTCCCTAATTTCAGTATATTCACATATACATTTCTTTAAAGAATTTAATTAGTGTTTCATATTTAGAAATGACTAAAATGTGTGAAAGTTTTAGGATGGATAAGACTTGATTTTATACACACACACAGTCATACACACTAACATACTCATACACACACTAATAAATACTGCACACACTCACACACCACACAGACTCATAAACACTACACACATTCACACACACATCACACACACATTCACACAAACATCACGCACACACTCACACCACACACACTCACACCACACACACCACAGCAAGTGGTGGGGGAAGCATATAATCTGAGGACCAGGAGAATCAATCTTTCAAAGACTTAATTTTCCCCTCAAATAAGGTATTATTAATTCACTTCAATCACAGAGAAGGGCATGGCCAATATTTTTAACACATTTTAAGCAACTGGACCTTAATTTAGTTTGCAGAAATAAAATGGCAGAATAGACAAAACATGTATGTGCTGCAAAAGATATTCTCATCTAGGTCTTTAATGTGTGTTAAAGACATTGCTGCATTTTTTTCAGGGAGGGGATTATCCACTCTGGTGCTTTAAATGCAAAGTAAAGGACACATGTTGCCTTTCTGCTTTCCAATTTAAAAAAAAAAAAAGGGCACGTTTTTGTTGTTTTTTTTTTTTACCCAGACTGAAACAAGTCTGAGTTTGAGCTAGTGGCTCCCGCCCCTCCCCAGGGGCTCGTCCCTGCAGCCCCCAGCACGAGAAGGGGAGGAGCTTATGCCTGCTGGTGGGAAGCGCGCAGCAGCGCTCGTCCTGGGGGAGGGGCTGCACTTCTCCAGGCGGCAGCAGCAGACTAGGAGCTGGGAGGTAATGGCTGTCTTAAAGCCCGTTATTTTCTGGCAATTTCTTCGCGCTTTGGTGGAAAGGTGGAAAAAGAAAATAGAGATTAATGCCTGGGAGCGGTGGGAATGCAATAATGTTTTGATAGATTTGTCGTAACTCAGGTGGAATTAATCTTCTGGAATTTGGGGTTTTCGGATAATTTTGAAAGTCCGTAGTGTGGGGAGAGGTGATCAGATTGCAGCTTCTAAAATAAGACTTCAGTGAGGCATGCCGTTCATGTTCATTTTCTTACGTGGCATTCCATGTTTTTGTCTCCAGTACAGTTTTTTTTTTTTTAAATCAGATTTTGTTTTAAACATTTGCATTCTGCCAAAAAAAAATAACTGGCAGAAAACGCAAACATAAAATGAATGGCATAGAAAGGTACATGGGTTCGGAAGGAGATTTAGGTACGCTGTTGAGTGATATCACTTGTAAAAAAAAAAAATGCGCGTTTTCCTGACTGGGGGCGGGGGCGGGAAACTAGACTCTTGCGTCTCCCACTGTTTGGGTGTAGTTGGTGGTGGCAGAAGTGAGGCATAACCTTTTCTTTTAATTTTAACGGCTTTCAGCATTTTCAGAATTGCTTTAATCCCTGATAATTTTTATAATTAGAAAAGCAAAATGACGCTGAGACAGCAGACTATTTTATTTCAAACACACTCGCGCGCTCACACACACACACACACACACACACACACACACACACACACAAACACAAACACACAAGTCCACACAGGGATACATGCTCTCCTAACCCTTTCCTTTTGCTGAGAGGGGATTTTTTTTTCTGGACCCAGTCAAGCAAGGAGCCAAGTTGTGTAGACTACAGCCCTGCGTGTATCCTGCTTGTGAGGGCTCCTCTCAGGCCACAGGTAGAGCAGTGATTCATAAGAACCATTATTTTCTTTTTTCTGTGTTATCTCAGTTTAAAAGTGAGATGGGGGACTTGGTTTAATTCTCCAAGCAGTTTTAAAAGTATTATGCAGCACGATACTTCAATCCTATGGAATGTTCCATAGCTGCCAAATTTAAAAGTATGAAGCTGTTGTGATTTGAAAAGCTGTCTGCAAAGTAGAAGTTGGTGGAAAAAAGTAAGTTTAGAATGGCCTCAGTGTTTTAAGTTATTTAAGGAGAAAAACTATGATTAACGAAGTGTGTGTCACCAAATCAGGAAAAAAGGGTATTGATCTTCTAATGGAATTTGTATTGATGGTGTAGAAGCAGTCTTACAATCTCTGTCTTAAAGTAGCCTGTTGTTTTGTTTTGTTTGTTTTGTTTTGTTTGAGACAGGCTCTCTAATAGACCAGGCTCCCCTGGAACTATGTAGTTCTAGGCTGGCTTTATGACAATCCTCATGCCTCAGCCTATTGAATTATGAGAATGTAGGCATGAACAAACATGCTGGATTTAAAATAATCTTTAATTTGCATTTAGTCATTTTCTAATAATATTGGGAAAAACTTGGAATAACATGTTTCAAAGTTGAGGGATGGGCGATAGAATTTGAAACAATGCATTATAATGAACCAAACTGGCTGCCAGGTATGGTGTCTTATATCTGTAATCCAAGCATTCAAGAGCCTAAGGCAGGAGGATTGCCTTGAGTTTTAAAGTTAGCTTGAGACTGCAAAGTGATTTGCAGATCAGCCTGGGTTGCAGAACAGCCCCTTGATTCAAAGAAGCAAAACAAACCAAAAAGATGGATTGTAATAGTATGGATTCATGTGTATATATAAGAATATATAAAGTATACAGGCAATCAGTACTAGAGTTAATCATTCCAAAATTATACTTTTTGTAGCTTCCCCATATTTGAAATTTATCTATAGTAAAGATTTTTGTAGGTAGAGACATTTGGATTCCACCTTTTGTGCAATGCATGACAAAGCTCTGATTTTCAGCTTGGTATATTCTAGAAGCCTGAGAAAGCTGCTGGCTGGCAAGATGTAGTTCCCACCCTTCTCCAAGGACATGGTAGTGACAGTTCTGCTTTTGGACACAAGATGGCGCTTGCCAGATAGCGTAATTCTTCCCCAGACAAGTGTTTTTATGAAGTGAGCAAATAAAACAGTGAAACACATTTTGTATTATTAGAGTGTAAGGCAGCATGTTGTATATAATGGGAATTCATTGGAAAAACTCTTTGTACATAAGGAAGACAAAGCCCCATCCAATACTGATGTGAGGACTCTAAACATTTTAAATGGAGGTCATGTGGTCTGGTTCATAGTAGACAGAAAGCTCTGTTACTTCCATTCTCTTCTGTCTCTGCCTGGTAATTTTCTGCTAGCAAAATGGCATGCATACAAGAGTTTTGATAGGGAAATTTATTTACACTTTTTTTTTACCCATTGTATTAGTTGGACTCTCTGTTCCTTTTTGGTACTACCTCAGTTAATATCACATTTGTGAGTGATGTGGGCAGTGTACCTGTGATGCATCTGAGCAGAAAGCCTGTGCAATGGCAGAAGTGCCCAGCCGAGTCACGGCTCTGTTGGGAAAGCAGCTGGAGTGAGAAGCAAGACAGCTGGACCACAGGGCCAAAGCACCCCAGGTCACGTGACAGGAGAAGTGCCTTCCATTTCATAAAACAGTTTATGTGAAAAAAAAATGTAGTTGAAGATGTGGAGTAGGGTTTCTTTTATTTCTGGTTCAGTAGCCATGGCATAGCAAATTAAAACTCACACATTGTAATGCTGGGAATGAAATAAGTACAGGTGCTTCTCTGCCACCAATGATTTGATTTTTCTTTCCTCAACTTTATTATGGTTCAGAAAACACTGGCCCTCAGTAGAAGTTATGCTTTGAATCTGTTTCTTTTCCTAGGCTTGTACTATGTAGCATCACTCAAGTTTCTCATCAATGTAGGATAGCAGCAGTGAGCTGTTCCAAAATGCTGTTTCCCTTTTGGCACAGTCTCAGTTAATATCACATTTGCAAGTGATGTAGGCAGTGTCCTGTGATCCATTATGAGTCCCCAAAATGTCAGTGCAAATGCAGACTGTCCAGGAACTTAGCTGGAGTGAGTATGAAGACAACTTGCAGTCATGTGGTCATGACAGGAAACAAAGCTGTTTGGGGCAGTGCATTGATGCCAGTGCCCGTTTTGTTTGTTTGCTCCTTCATTTATTTTGTGTGTATGGGGCTTGTCTGTATGACACCTATGTGCAATACCCTTGAAGACAAAGGAAGGTGATGATCCCCTGGCACAGGAGTTAGAAATGGTTTGTCAACTACCACGTGGCTGCTGGGATTCAAGCCCAGAAACTCTGAAAAAAACAGCCAGTGCATTTAACCATTCCTCCAGCCCCCTGTGGTTTGTTTTTTTGAGATAAGGTCTCACCCTATAGTCCAGGCCAGCCTGATGCTGGCTATGTAGACTAGAGGCCTAGGATTTACAGCCCTCTGCCTATCTCTGC
>BDUI01000211.1:146057-170508 GCA_002335545.1 Apodemus speciosus
TATAGAATATGTTTTGATATCAGGTGGTACAAGTTGCCCATTCAGTCTCCTAATATAGCTAGAACTGGGTTCCAAAACACATGCTTTAAACATTATATCTGAGGACCTTGCCATAACACCTGACTGAGAAAATTGGTATTAAATTATTTGGTCTACCATCTCTCTTACGGCCTCACCCAAAAATACTTGAATCAGGGTGTTAAGAATAAGTTTGGTCATGCCTAGATTTTCTTTCCTATAGATGTCGCAGAGAATGGCAGGTGTTATGAGGAACACATTTCTTTTTCTTCAAGTTACCAATAGTGGATTCTAGGCAGGTCTTTCTGTCTGTTCCTTCAGTGAAGAATAGCACAGCCTAATAATTCGGGCATATAGTAGAGCTTTGTTTGTGTATGTGTTATGATGATATGTTGTGAGGCCCTGGTCTCCTTTTCTTGGATTTTATCCTTTAAAATGTTTATCATACAATTCACACAGCCTTCACTCTCAGAGATCCTCTCTGTTGGCATTCTATAGATTTCCATAGTTATGATGGTGTGCAAAACTGTTTGTTCTCCCTTTTTCTCAATTTTTTTTGTCATGCTACATACATTGACCTAAGATTATGGAGTTTTTTTTCTCCTTGGCAATGATATACTACATTAGAATACTGTGTTTTAAGGGTCACTAAATAGTTTGAATGTCCACTGAAGGTCTAAGATTATTTTAACATTGTCTTTAATAGTGTCCATGGACCTCACAATGATCTTATGAACCTAATGCACAAAATAGTGATAATTATTCTGTAGCCAAGCTATCTCTTCCGTGTTCAGAAGCTGCTTTTCAGTGGAAACACATGAGTAACCAGCTCTCCCATCTTGAGTTGGAGACTCATTTGACCACTCTCTCTCCCCATCCTTCTGTCTTATATCTTCCCTTTCCTTACAGCTATATATTTGACTGGCATGGGAGAACTTCAGGTTGATTAAAGCTGTGCCAAAGAGAACAAATTTCATAAGCTATAGGATATTAGCATATTCAAGTTTTTTGACATTTGTCTTTTACTAACTCAATGGAAGAGCTAGCCAGCAAAGACATGAACTCTTACAAGAAGAGTTACATAATCATATCAAAAGCTACATGTCTTGGAAGCCTCCCAAATGCTTTAAAAATTAACACAATAATAAATGATTATAGGGAATTAAAATAATTTAATAGGCAACAGTCTTTGTTCTGTATTTAAAAGGATATTTTAATTCTTATATTTGGTACAGACAACCTTC
The DNA here is from genome assembly GCA_002335545.1 of Apodemus speciosus. Lineage (NCBI taxonomy): Eukaryota > Metazoa > Chordata > Mammalia > Rodentia > Muridae > Apodemus > Apodemus speciosus. The sequence goes on from BDUI01000211.1 coordinate 147,320, forward strand.
TTTGGTAGTCAATTAAGTCAAAAAAAATCAAACTCTGTATTTCCATTACTATCAGAGTAAAATATAATTGTTTTTTATGGGTTATATTCTAGTTGGTTGTTCTCTTTTTTGAAGACTCACATTTATTGACTCAATTTGCATAGAGTTAAATTCACTCTTTTTTAAAACTGTACGTATTGATGAGCTTTGACAAACTTAGCCACAAAACAATACCATTGGGTAATGGAATGTTTTATTAACTTCAAAATATGACATTCAGACCTCATTGTATTCTGTATACTGTCTCTATCCCACTTCCTGACAATCAGCAAGTTTATTTCTGTTTCTATGGATTTTCTTTTCCTGGAGTGTCATGTACATAAAGTAATCTTTTGAATCTAGCAATTTCATTATATTGATCAACAGATAGATATTCTACTTACACATGCAAAAATATTGCATGTTTAAGTAGTTTATTCCTTAATACAGCTGAAGAGTGTTGTATGATAATGGATATTCTATGATTTATGTAACGATTCATCAAGAGATTTACAGGTTTTAATGATTATGATTAAAGTAGTTAAAGAATTCAAAGCAGACCCTTGCTGGGGCAGGAGGGGGGGTGTCCTTCTTTTGAGTAAATACCTCAGAGTGGAATTATTGGCTTTGAAGGATTAAGAATGCTTAACTACATTAACAACTTCTGGGCTGTTTCTAAAGTTATGTTTGATATTTTTGCAATACGTAAGTAACTGCATCATTTTCTGAAATCTTTCCTGTCAATTTTTTTTTCTCTTTGATACCAGCTGTTATTATAAAGGTGTTAATGATGCCTCATTATCTTTTCCTGGATATATTTACTAATAGTGATAAACATATTTTCATGTCTTTAACTGCAAATTGTGTATCTATTTTAATTGAGATATTAGTCTTACTAAATTCTAAGAATATTTTATATATCCTGGATATGAACTCTATTAGAGGTATATCTTTTGCACATATTTTCTCCAACTGTGAATTTTTTTTCATTTTAGTTTTGAATTTTTTTTCAACTGAATTTTGCTATTTTTTTTTATCGTTTGTGATTTTTTCCTAGATAATAAACCTTTGGCTCATCCAAAATCTCAAAAGACATTCTCCCAATATTTTATAGATTTAGCTTTATAGAAATTGATTTTATAGAACTGGCTCATGATGTATTTTGAATGATTTTTGTTGATAGTCTTAGCTAAGCGGTCATGATAAAAACTTTTGCTTAAAATGTTCCAATACCATTTATTGAAAATAACTTTTCAAAAATCGGTACACAATATTTACTAGTTTATTTGTGATCTGTTGACCTATATATGTCAATCTTACATCACTAATATATAATCTTAATTACCATAGTCTTGATATCAGATAATGTGAGTCTTCTACTTTTTCTATTTCCTTTTCAGTGTCATTCTGGCTCCTCTACTTCTCCAAACATAATTTAGAATTCTTTCAACTTCCACAAAAACCTGCTGGAATTTTTATTTAAGTTACAGTGACAATAAATATGTATGGAGAGTTTTACACCCTAAAATTAGTGTTTCTGTCAATTCACACGGTATATATCCTTGGTTACTTATATACTTAATTATTTGCATCAGCATATTAAAGTTTCCAACACACTTGTTCTTACACTTAGGTTTTTGTTTTTTTGGAGATGGAGTCTCTCCTTGACCTGAAACTTGCCAAGTGGGTAAGCCTGGCTAGCCAGCAAGCTCTGGGGAATCCATTTGTCTCTGCCATCCAAGTACTGGATTACAAACACAAACCACAACACCTGGCCTTTAAAATATGGGTCATAGGGATCCAATTCAGATCTTAGTGCTTGCAAATGCAAACACTTCATGAACAAAACTGTCTCCCCAGCCCTGCTTCTTGCATTTTTAAAATAAAATTATACATGGACTTTTAAATCTTAAGCTCTAAATCTTTGTTGTATAGAAATACACTCAACTCTGGATTGATTGATTCATTAAAATTCTCTTTATAGTTCATTCATGTTATCTAAAATGCAATTTTACTTTTACCTTTCCAAGACATACACACTTAATTGGTTTTTCAGGTCTTACTCTATTCACTGGGGCCTCTAATCCAATGTTGATGAGAAATAGTAAAAGCAAATATTCTTACTGTTTTCCTGGTTTTAGCAGAAAGGCATTCCATGTATTACCACTAATTATAATGTTAACTGTAGGGCTTTTGTAGATGTTGGTGATCTGATTGAGGAAAATTGATTTGTTTTATAATGGGCTCAGTTTTTCTATCCTGAATATCTGGTGGGATGTTGGTAGATGCTCTGTCTGCCTCAGTTATTATGATTTTTCATCATTTTCAGTCCTCTAGTGTGATAAGTTAAATGGATGGATTTGCAAATGTCGAACAATCCTTACATTCCCAAGTATGAATTTCATTTGATCATGATATATATTTTATCTATGTCATTGCTTTGAGCAATAGCATTTGATGAAGATTTCTACATCTATGTTTTTAAGAGATAGTAGTAGTCTGTGGTTTTCTGTACTTTTTATTCTGTTATTGGTATCAGGTTAATAAATGTCTGTGTCATAAAAATATATTTGATGTTATTCCTTATATTTTATCACCTAATTCTTACTAGTTTGCATTATTGGGTTTTTAAGTAGAGGCTGGTGCAATTTCACAATTCTTTTTCCTAAAATTTCATCAGTCCCTATATACTTGTACTACCTTCAGAAGGGAGGTTGTCTATTTTCATGCCCTTCCCATTTTGCATCTATTAGTATTAAGTACTAGGTTCACAACAAGGCAGATGAAGCAGAAAGTATTGCCCAGAGTAGCCTCACTGTTTGGAGGCACCCTTGGACCTGAACCTTAAAAGTAGATCTTTCTTAACAGTCTTTCCTTAACTCCATGGTAGGTAACCTCTAATTTGAATCTCTGAGTGCCATATGGAAGGCAGCTATGCTCATCATATACTATAAGGCACACACATGCATACAAGCACACACAAAGACAGAGGAGAGAAAGAACCTCAAAGCCTGTCCCCATTGACACACTTCCTCCAACAAGGCCACACCTCCCAATCCTTCCCAAACAGTTTCACTTCTGGTTAACCACCCCCACAATCTAAAGACTGTATGGCATCACCTCGCACATGATTTTATTGTACTATCATTTTATAGCTACACCCTCTCTTCTGGAACATCAGCAACATTAATCTTTTCACTGTTCCTCTCCTGTTATTTTGAAAGTATCGTAAATATTAAATCCTATAGTGTTATGGAGTCCAGGTTCTAAGTGGCCCTCTCCATTGTGAAGTATCTTTCCCTTGTGTGCAGGCTGTACCTTGTTTGCAATTAGCATAATTTGGCAAAGATGATGAATTGTAACTAACTACCATGATTATATGAAACTGTCTTAGCCAAAAGGAAAAGTAGGAGAGGATGGGAGAGGAGAAAAGAAGGAGGCAGGCTAGATGCAGAATCAGGTACAATAATTTTCTTTTAAGTTTCTGTGACTCTCAGCATATAATGCTTTAAGATTTATTAAATTGCTCAGCTGTTCACCCCACACACAGGTATGGAACATTTTTTTTTAATTTACAGTGAGGAATTTGCAATGTGTCAACTCTGGAGTCAGAGTACCTAGGTCCAAATGCCGTGTGCCCAATACACTGTGAACATTCTTGTAAACATTTCTTAATCTCTCTAATGCCTCATTTACAAAATGAGAATGCCAAAAATGTTCACTGCTTTAGTCTATTTGTGCTATTATAACAGGGTAATTGAGACTATGACATTTCTCCACAATGGGTAGATATTAAGCTCACAGTTCTGCAGGCTGAATCATCCAAGAACTGAGGGGTCAGATCTGCCAGGGGCATTATTATTATATCACAAGGTCACAAAGAGTAGTATATAGTGAAAGAACAAACAAGAGAGAAAGTGAGAAGGGACAAAGTTCATTACCTTTTTACTGCAACCCATTTCCACAATGACTAAACCACTCTTGCAATCTGGTATTAATAGGTTTGCTGGAGTTTTAATCAACTCATAAAGGTCTCTCATCTCTCAACACTTATGCACTGAGGATTTAAATTTCCAAAACATGAACTTTAAGGGATATGTAGGACCTTGCTAACAAGACTGCCTGGCATGTGGTAGGAAAACACTGGAATGCATCCTTAATATTAATACTAGTAATGTTTATGTAGAATGCAATGAGTTATTATCTGGTTAATGGTAAGTTACCAGACATGTAAAAATTATAGGCATTATATATTATTTTATATAATCTACTTCATAATAATAGCACCAGTATAATTTTAGCATTTATCATTAGTAGTTATCACTCTTTGTATCCTTCTGAAAAACAGTAAAATTTATAAAAAGTCCTTGGAATTAGTATAAGAATGGCTAGCTTGTGCATGCTATGGAAATTAGACAGTAAAGTATAGTTTCAAAATATAATAACTATACTTTATGTGCAGTTGGGCATTCAAATGAGTAGGTAATATATTATAAAGTATAAAATCACACAATTCTCTTCACTTAAATAAAGTCATTTATAAAACATCAGCCCAGGAATCCTCTTTAGATTAAATAATAATTAATATTTTATAACAATGATTCAGTTTTTTTGGTTATTAGAAAATCAAGAATTTTTGTGCTGCTATTCTAAAAGCAGACTGGGAAATACCAGGATATAGCTAAGATATAAGTTGTTCCATAAGTTGATATCAGAATGTGGTAGTCCAACTAGGGGCTTACAATCGATCATCCATTTCTAGTGAGTTACATCATTTTTCTAGTTCACTTCTTAATTCATAATAGTTTTCCAAACTATGTATTTACTATGGCCAATTTCTATTGAACATGAAAAATAGTGAAAGTGAGGCATTGAGCCCAGGCTAGCTAGCAGTTTATCCAATTTTGGTGGCGTTGCCTTTAGAAGCTTCACAGATATGCACTTAAACAAATAAAAGAAAAAAACCTTCTGGTAGCAGAGAGTGGTACACCAAATTTCATTTTCCTCCTGAATCACAAGGAGACTACATTGTCCAGGCTCTACTGTAGTTTGCACTCTACACATGAGTTCTGGATAGAGGACAGAGGCCTGTGGTGGTATTTGCCAGAAATAGCCCTCTCCACAAGACTGTCCATCCTCCCTTTCCCTTAGATACCTAGACAGAGAAAAATTATGTATCAAAGGATTGCCAGGCCCAAGAAGATTGTATAGCCATAGATGGAAGAGGTTTGGGTCCCTTAGTGACTACCTGAAACAGAGCACCCTCCCCTTTCTGGTGACTTGATGACCTCCTTTAAAAATTTTTGGAAAGTGAATGTGTAAGATTTGTGAATACCACAAACATTGTGTAATTTATTTATTAGTGCCACCAACAAAAGTCTAGGGATGACTTTTATTGGTCTATTAATATTTATTACATGAATGTGATTTAAAAAAAAAAACATACATTTAGTGCCGGGCAGTGGTGGTGCATGCCTTTAATCCCAGCACTTGGGAGACAGAGGCAGGTGGATTTCTGAGTTGGAGGCCAGCCTGGTCTACACAGAGAAATCCTGTCTCAAAAACAAAACAAAACAAAACAAAAAAATCAACAACAAAAAACATACATTTAAAACGTATACCCTATGAATAATGTCATATAATGTGTTATACTAAGGCAAACAAACTACCTTATCTTTCAAGTTGTCAATTGTAATTTAAGTATAATTATACTTAAACTGGCTTTCTAATTTAAAATTACCATAGAGATATTTTAAGGAACAGAGGACATGTAAATTAAAAACAAATTCTTCCTGCATTGAATTTCCCAAGTATGAAACACAACAGCAAGTACTAGAAAAAGCAACTCCCTACTATAGTTTAGGATATACAGAAATGGCTAGCTTCATTCCAAAGAAATGATTTTTTTTACCTTCTAGTCAGAAATAAACATGTATATGAAGCAATCTCTGAAGTTTTCCTGAAAAATGTAAGAAAAGAACTGAGTCAAAGTAGAGATGTACAATGTTTTGGACACAGAAAGCAAAAACGTCTTATTGAAAATAATATAAAGTTGTTGTGCAATCCTAATCAATATATTTCTCATTCTACTTTAAAAGGTGTTGACCAGCATGGATTTCCATGCACCTATAAATATATTTGTTTTGCAAGTGATTTTAAAAAAAAAAATTAGAAATTTTGCATCTGTCTTCATCTGGGAATTTGGTATATGATTTTCTTCTTTTGTTGTGTTCTTATCCTAAGTGGAATGTGAGGGGTGTGGGTATATTGTGTGTGCTTGAGAGGAAAGGGGTTAGAGCAGGCAGTGGGAACAAGGTCGGGGGCAATGGGGGATAAATAGGAGCAAAGCACATGATATGTGCATAAAAACGTTCAGAATGAAGCCCATCATTTAGCAATGAAGACATACTAGTGAAAAGAAAAGAATCACCTATAGACATAGGATGGCAAAGAAGGCTAGTTAAAATATGTAAGCAATATTTAAACTGGGGTTTTCTTACTATGAGATGAAGTGTTTTGCAACCTCCTTAAGAAATCATCCACCCCCAGGGTTTGAAGGGGAACTACACAGACCCTGGCTGCTATTACACTGTAAAGTTCTTTAAAGGGGAACATTTCCATGCCTCAACACTAAAGCGGGTTTTTCTTGGCAATTGTCTCTCCTGTAATTCAGGGAGTGGCCTTCAGCTTTGCGTCACTGCGGGGGCGGAGCCTTCTCTGAGCAGTGCCTGTAAGTTCTGTCCTGCCAGCCTTGGGGGAGGAGCTGCATTTTACCAGGCTGCAGCTGACAAGAAGCTTCAAGGTAATGTCTGACTTAAATTTATTTTCTAGTGACTTCTCGGAACTCTGGGATAAAAATGAGGAAAGAGGAAGGATGATCTTGGGGTGGAAGGAACGGTTTGTGATTTTTAGAGAACTGCTAGCATTTTGAGGACATTAATCCCCTGGAACTTTTGTATCTTGTAAGGTTTTTTAGGTCCACAGAGGGGAAAGGGTGATCAGATTACAGCCTCTAAATTAAGGCTTCAGGGCAGCATGGCCGTTCATGCTAATTTCCTAACTTGGCAGACCTTGTTGATATTAAGAGGTGTTCTGTTATTCTATGAAGTTTCAAACATTTATTCATTTACACAGAAATAAAACTGACAGGAGTATTTAACAACAGTGTATTCATACATCTGCTAATTGGAATACACTGAAAAGTATGAACATGTTACATACACATAAGTACAGGAAGGGGTTCAAATGTACAGTTGAGCGAAGACATGGACATATAATATATGCATGTATATGTGTATGGTTGGAAAAATGTGACAGAAACTTCTATGTTAGCATTCAGCATTTTGGGGTAGTCAAGTTGCTATTTTTAATGTTTAACCTATTATGATATCATAAGTATTCCTTGCCTTGTGATTATTTGTATAACCATGAAAGAAATGAACCCATTTTCTTTAAACGCAAACATTCAAACACACACACACACACACACACACACACACACACACACACACACACACACACATATGCTTCCACAACCATACTTAATTTTTTCCAGTAGTGGACATTTTTCCTAGATTTGGTCAAATAAGTAGTGTGATTGCTATTCTGATTATAAATCTGTTTGTGTCCTCCTTGCAATTCATTATTTCAGTTCAAAAATCATTTTCTGCATCTTTAAGTGTACAGATAAAAAAATACTAGGTTTATCCCTGTAAACCATTTAAAGAATATTATATGGTATGATACATGCATGCTCTATGGTATTATGTATCTATTAAATACAAAACATTGGCCTCTACATGAAGTAATTTGAAAGTTTCTGAGAAAAAGAGTACATGGTGAAGAGAGCAAAATATTGGACAATAATTATATATACTATCTAAATATATGCATGTTACTATAATGTATGCAACTAAATCTGAAAAATACATCTCTAACAAAAATACACATGATCTATTTTTAGTTAGAGAATCGGGGATGGCTTTACCAGTCTATATTTTTAAAGTAGTAATTCATTTTTATTGTTTTTTACATCTTCAAGGAAACATACAGATAAAATATTACACACTTGGGACAAGCCTTATTTAATAAGTTATGCAAACTCATGTGGAAAACTCTAGAGTGGGGTTCATGAACCTGGTTTGAAATGGGCATTCATCCTTCTATGTAAGCAAAATTCTAGACAGAGAATATTAATGGTAGACATTTGTTCCAAGTTGTACTTAACTTTTATATGTATATGTATTTTGTATCATTTTAATTTAATAAGCTTCTGGATCAACAGAAATAGGGTGATGTTTTTACCACAATATTTTACCACAATCTTGTGGTGAAAACATCACCCTATTTCTACCCTGTACTACAAATCCTTAAATGTACATTATTTAATGTTCTTAAATCTTTATTTGGTACTGGGAATCAAACCCAGGTTCTTAAATGTGCCAGGCAAATACTTTTAACACTGAATCACATTCCTAGCTCTAGGCGCTTATATTTAGCATAAAGAATTGTCAAAACCCAAAACAATTCCTGAATCTCTAGTGCAGTTTCTATCCTCCCATAAAAAGGATCTTGTATTTAGGTCCTGCCTATATATCACCAACAGGCTACAATTCCAATACTGGTCACAAGATGGCAAAAGCACCAGAAAGCCCAAATTTCTTTAAGGGAACCATTTTTATGAAGCAGGCAACCAAACAGGGATACTGGTTTTTTAATTAATAAGACTATGAGACACAGTGTGCCACATAAGCCATTCCATTGAAAACAACTGCATGTTTAAATAAGGAAACCATATGATGATTAATGGGGAGATTCTATCAGAAAATCTATATTGTGATTCATAGGAGACACAAGCTAATTTGTTACCTTCCCTCATGCCTCACTTCCCACTTCTCTAGAGTGAAATCCATTTCAGCGTGAATGGTAAAGAATACTTCATCTTGAAAGAACACAGGAGAAAACAAATATGACATCTACATTAATGACTATGTCTCATCTCATCCCTGTGTTGCACAAAGGCATGCCCGTTAGTTTGGGTAGGCAGGGTGTTTGTTTGTTTGTTTGTTTGTTTGTTTGTTTTAACATTTCTTCCCTTTACTGTTTGGATTTCCTGTCTTCATTTTGTACAGCCACGTGCCCTCGGGTGAAAGGCCTGCTTGGAAGTCAGCTGGCATGAGGATCTAGATAGTTGGCTATCACACTGCAAGACTACCCACCAGTCCACCCAAAAAGGGTAAGTAAGTCTCTTCCCATTTCAAGAAATGCTTTACATTTGAAAACATGCTGAAGTCTTACAGAATACTTGATTTTGCTTCCTGCTTTGCATCTGTAGCATTTGAATTTCAAAGCAACTTTTATATTAACATAATTCAGTTAAGAGTTTGAGGTAAAGCCATATGCCCAACTCACGAATTGCCTTTTAGTGTTATGGAAACATTAGAAGCATTTGAGAACTTAGTAGAATTACACTTCATTTAGCTTGTTCTGGAACTTCTGAATAAGACTTTGAGAATGGAACTGAACGAGACGCCCTCCCCCACATGATCCTCAGGGATCTTAGATTTGAAGATTTTACAGGTGAAATACCAGGAATATGAGAGTGTCAAAGTATCCAATGACATAAATAAATTCCCTAGTATACAACTATAGTAATTTTACTGGTGCATATTCTTCAATAACAATATAAGAGTTCTTTACTTGGGATTATTGTACAAGTTTATTTCCTGGTATTATTACCTCCCTATCCATTAAGCTGCAATGGGAGACCTTTCTGGTCTCTCATTAAAAACAGTTCTTTTCAGTTTGCTTCCATTTGCTTAACTTGTACTTCAGCAAGATACTTTTATTTGTTAATAGTGTTCTCCCTATTTCAGTATCTTCCAGAGTTCTCTTATTCAAACATGTTCAAGAGTCCTGGGGACATATTCGCGGAAGAAAACATTGCACATAAGCCATAAACTCTTTGTGGTTCCAAATCAAAAAGAAACTTTAATAAGACTGGTGTTTTGTTAGGACTTGTATTTGCAGTCACACGGCTAGCCAATATCTTTGTCTGTAATACTACTTGCCACACTAATCGAAATCATAATGGATGGCGAATATGTCCTGTGTAATTGGAAAGACCAGTTATGGCCAGCAAAAGTTTTAGATAGGTCTGAAAGTCCATCAGACAGTAAGAGGAAAAAGACATCGTCCCTCGAAGTTGAAATACTTTCACTGGAAGAGAAAATTACCGTGGAAAGCAAAGACACAAAAGTCCTAACCAAATCTGCTGTTGAAGCTATCATGTCCTCTCTAGCAGTGCAGTCAGAGGTCAACATCGCACCTAGAGAGGAGACAGCCTATGAAAGATCACTGAGAATGGCACTGGAAATCATGAAAGAAAGAGCAAATCAGAGCCAAGAAAGCATGTCAGAAGAACCTACCGCTACAGCGTCTGAAAATGTACCAGAAGGTCAGCTGCCTGATTCACCTCCTCCTAAAAAGTTCCGGAAACTTGAAAGCAACCTCCAGGAAGACTCGGCCTCCATGTTACTATGCTCAGAGAGTGATGATTCCATGTCTGATGATAAGTTGCAGGTGCACACAACCAGTGAGAGCATGCCAAGTGAAATGGAAACAAAGGCATCAGAAAACTTAAGCTGCTGCCAAACATACCCTTCATTTTCAGATGATGATGATGATAAAAAAGAAGAAAAGAAAAAGATTGACATCTCGGCCATCATGTCTGTGAATTTATCTCTCAAAGAAGAAAGCGAATATATTAAAGAAGAAAAGTTCGTCCCCTCATCAGAAGATCTTGCTGTGCCCAAAGAGGAGTCAGAAGACATCCTCCCAGAAGCCCCGGCTGTTTCCACTGAATGCTCTACTGTCCCAGAGAATAACATGGAAGATCCTGGAGAAGGCCCATCAAATCAGAATCCAGGCTCCTATGCCAGCCAAAATCAGTCTTCTGTGGAACCAGATGTAGGTGCTGAGACATCCACTGCAGGGTGCTCAGGGGACTATCAGGTTTCCCTTCCTGCCCGTGATACAGTCAACAGTGATCTACTAGTTCAGAGACTGGATTTAGAAGATCTTGAGGAAGAAGCCCGAGCTTCTGGCAAGCTTTTGTCTCTGAATCCTGCCTGTGCAGCTGCAATAGAAAATGATGATGAGGATGACGATGAAGACCTTCCACGTTTCATTCTCCGTTATGAGACACGTGCATTTGAAACTGGAATGATAGTGTGGTTTAAACATCAGAAATACCCATTTTGGCCAGCAGTGATAAAAAGCATTAGGCGGAAAGAGAGGAAAGCGAGTGTGCTTTTGGTTGAGGCAGACATGAGTCCTCAAAAGAAAGGTGTTAGAGTATCTTTAAGAAGGCTGAAAAAATATGACTGTAAAGAGAAACAGGCACTAGTGGAGAAAGCTAGGGAGGAGTACCGGGACAGTATCGATTGGTGCGTGTCACTGATTTGTGACTACCGAGTTAGACTAGGTTGTGGCTCTTTTACTGGCTCGTTCTTTGAGTATTACGCTGCTGACATCAGTTATCCAGTCAGGAAAATCATCAAACAAGATACCTTCAGAAATATATTTCCAAAGCTATACAATGAAAATGCCGGGGAGCAGTTGCCTGTGGCATCCCACGCCAAGAGAGTATCTTTCCAGAAAATTCTCCCTGACCGGATGAAGCCTGCTCGGGACCGAGCTAACAAGAACCTGGTAGATTTCATTGTCAATGCAAAAGGAACAGAGGACCACCTCCTGGGCATTTTAAAGGGCACAAAAAAATCCAAGTGGCTGAAATCATTTCTGAATGCAAAGAGTTTCACACCCTGTATTGAAACCTACTTTGAAGATGAAGATCAACTGGATGAGGTAGTGAAATATCTACAAGAAATTTATAAGCAAATTGACCAGAAGATGCTGACTCTGATCAAAGATGACAAAATTAAGTTTGTCTTGGAAGTTCTTCTACCAGAAGCAATTATTTGCTCGATTTCTGCTGTTGATGGCTTAGATTATGAGGCGGCTGAGGCAAAGTATCTAAAGGGACCATCCCTCGGCTGTAGGGAGAGAGAATTATATGATTCCAAAATCCTATTTGAAAAGAGACGGAGGTCATCACCAAATGAAGGCCACTAATTATGCCAAGAGTTAAAACCAAAATGGAAGCTAGATGAAGCTTTGGAAAAGTAAATCTTCTAAAAGTTCCAATGCCTAAATATTTGCTGAAAATGAAGGGAGGGTCTTTGAATTCTAAGTTCTTTTATTTTTGAAGATCTGTGTGATCTGCAGATGCTAGTACATCCACCTTTATTTTCTTGTGCTTCTTCAGATTCAGCTTCATCAGTATATTTTTAGCAGTTTGACTTTCTAATATATTTTGGAATGCATAATTCTTAGGCAACTTTAGGAGAAACTGTTATTTTGTTTTATGATATTTTTGCATCTTTGCTGTATAGGTAAATACATTATGCACATTCAGTTCAAGAAAACTGCACTGGTGTTAGATTTTAAGCAAGAGAATTAGAAAAGATGTCTAAAACAAATATCAGTTCTATATTTTTGGTCAATTTTTTTTATAAAGTACTGACTTTTCTCTTAAGATAGCCGATTTATTTTTCCTGCCATGCCTATTTATTTTTGGGAAAGATATCTCTAAATCATAGAACCAAAGATAGATTCAAATTTGTCATATATATAAAACCAACCACAATTGCTTTTTGCAAGAAAACAATCTAAAATTAAAAAGTAAATGGGTTACCCCATGTAATCTATCTGTGTGTATGTGTATAACATCTCAGCATGCAGAAAATGATTGTTCATTCTACACTTCTCTGAAATTCCAGTTTGAGGAGTGTTTGTCTTTCAATGCTGAATAACTTCCTAAAACAAAAGCTTCTGACTATCTTCATTATCGTGAGTAGATCTTAATATAGCAAATTGAGCACATGTAGAAGACAGTTGAAATCAGCGTGTCAACAATCTAGCCACTCTAAAGTCCAGGGTTGCTGCTTCAAATCCATTTAAGTTTAATATAAACTAAGAAAAGCACTGTGTTCAAGTCCTTTCTCCAAATATAAAGTCATTTGTCTCCAACCAAGCAAGCTTTAGCATCTGGCTTATTTCTAGAACGGTTCCAATTGGTTCCAATACCATAAATGCCAACTGGTAAATCATTCCAACCTACTAGATGGACCAGAAACTGGAAAATTGGAAAAAAATGTTACAGTAAAAGTTCTTTACTTGTTACATGTGGCTGTTATTCTGTATATGGTTATGATGTATACAAAATTAGTCGTTCTTGTTACTTGAAACAAGATTTTTTTATAACTAAATCTTAGAAAAGCTAGTATATTAAAAAAAAACTTGATGTGAAAAGATGTACTAAGGGCTTAACACAAACCTATCTCCATTTTTACCTCAAAGAGTGAGACAGCTTTCACTCTTGGGCTCTTTTATGTTCATCTCACACAGCTCTGTTTATGTACAATTTGCAGAATTTTGGTATTTGATTTGTAAGAAAACTATCATCCTTCAATTTAGATGTTCATTTCACTTTAGTTATATAGAAACATTGTGGTGTTTGTGTAAATTAATATATGTATAAGCATATATATCTACATGTGCACACACAATTCGTTTAAAACTTGTAACTGATATCATCCTTTAACTCTTGTTATAAGCTGTTATTCTAAATAAATGCCCACTTTCATGATTGATTTTGTATTATTTTAAAAGAAAGCCTTCCTGATCATTTATGCTTTATATCTAACAAAACTATTTTTGGACCCTGCCTAAAATTTCCCAGCATTCCTTTTATATGCATAATCTGTCAACCCCCATAATTTCATATAACTTTGAAGAGTGTATTATGATACAACATACCTTACAATATGTCAACTCTATGATTTGGGAAAATGCATTATATTTACACTATAACTGTGACCCTCAGGTTCCAACATACTGCCCCTTCAGTATTCCTAGGAAGCTATTTCTGTATCCTATTCTAAACCTAAATCTGTATTCTAATACACTTCTTATAGTTGTGTTTAGAGACAGGGTTTCTCTTTGCAGCCCTGGCAGTCCTGGAACTCACTCTGTACACCAGAGAGATTTGCCTGCCTCTGCCTCCCAAGTGCTGGGATTAAAGACGTGTGCCACCATCACCCAAAGACTCTCATACACTTTTATCTCTTAGTATTAGGCTTATAGATTGCCTGTATTTGAAAATGAGAGCCTCAGATTTCCTCACATTAGCTAATGGCTGGGTACTCTGATATAAGGACTGGGGCACCTGATCCCTTTAGAGCATTCATTTATCTTTTGCCATATGCTGTTCTGAGCTATCTCTGCTCTTTGAATAGGTTATCAAATGGTATTTGGTATGTAGAAAACAATGAACTTAGCTTCTTCACATTGCTTCCAGACTTAATAGCTCTTATGGCTGTTATGTTAAGGCCCTAAACTGGGTCCTTAGCATAAGATTTTAATCTGAGGGAAAAGCCTGTTTTGCCATCTGCCCTAGCGATTGTATAAAGATGACCCTCATCTCCAGTTAAAAGAAGACTGCTCAATTTCAAAACCAGATTTTACTTAGGGGTCTGCCAAACTGCATGGGGACCATGTACAGTATTCAAAGGGATATACATCTGTGTATCTGTATCCAAACAAGGAAAGGATGGAATGCTGAGACATGGAATTCCATAAAGATGGAAATGCTAAACTTTCTGAGACATGGTTTCACATAGCCCACACTGACCTGGAACTCAAAATTTGTCTAAGGCTCACTATGAACTTCTGATCCTACTGTTCTTCCTGCCTTTGGGAGTGCTGTGAATACATGTATGCACCATCTTGCTCAGCAAACATGAGAACCTTAAATACCTAAAATCATCTGAACCTTCAGATGGACAACAGCAGTAATTTCAAACTGCTGAAAGTAGATGTTTAAGCATCTAGGAATTTAGCAACAGGTCAGAGAAATATTCTCCTTTAAGCCAAATAAGAATATATATGGTTAAATATATACAATGCAAAGTTAAAATCCAAAGCCAGTGAATTGGTAATCCTAAATTGATGGAGCTTTTGTAAAAAAAAATAAATGTTAGCAAAGATAATGCTCATATAAAAAAATCAGCGTGTAGGCCTAACCACATTTTAGCTGTTTGTGTGGTTCTTCTGAACCTCATTTGCGATACAATACATATTCAGTGTAATGACTGTCAGCTCAATGTTCTTCTACTGGGAGGAAGAACTAGGTTTCCTTCCCACACCCTTCACCTTACAGAAGCCCCTTTAATGAAAATTAAGTTGCATTTCTTATTGAATGAGTACCTCTCCATTTTCCTTTTATTTAATACACTTGTTTGGAGAGGGTGACAGAATTGGCCAGTACAAAAGGACATTAAGTAATACATTATCCACATTTATGGTGTTGATTTTCAGGAATAATGTAGATGAAATACACTTGTTTGAGTAGGCTCGCTGAAGCTTAAGTAAGGAACCCCAGTGGTGAGGCAATTCATTGAAGCAACAAAACATGGTGGAAAAAAATTCTCAAAGTTAATTCTTTGAGAATACGGGGTCTAATGAAAAACAATACAGTTCAACCAAGATGTTTTTATGAATTTTAAAAATGTGATACATAAATCATTCAACAATGGAGATATACTCTTGAAAATATGTTATCAGGCACGTTCATCATTTCGAAAATGACAGTGCAGGCTTACAGAGACTTAGATGCTCTAGCTGTGCTACATACCAAGGTTGCATGGTGTATCCTATAGCTCTCAGGTCATAAATTTCTACAGCATGCTACTTTCCTGAATACAGTGAGAAACTAATACAATGGCAAGTATTCATGTACCTGGACATAGAAAAGATAGAGCAAAGGCACAACATGGATGGTTAAATAAATGGTGTGTCTGTAAATAATCCCGAGAACAAAGCTTCTAGGACTAGACATTGCCCTGCATGAAGGAATGAGTCAGTGGTGATGGAATGTGAAGGCCTCAAATATTATAGTGTACTTCTGTAATATTTTTATACACACTGTGTGCTTAATCCAGATGACATTGATATAACCTGTTATCTTAAAAATAATTAATGCTAATATAAGTTTAATCTTAAATTTCAATTCTTTAAATTCTGTGACCTTTGTAATAATATCTAACTATCTCTAATCTCTTATACCCTTCCCAACAATTATACACTGGTGACTGTCATTCATAATATTGGCATTAAATCAAAATACAGAGTAGAATGATTGCAAGAGTGGATATATGCTGTGAAAAACTATTTGCCAGTTATGATAGCACCACTGCACACATGACCTCTCAGTGGTTGTGGCTGCATACACAAGCCCTGAGTAAGATCAAACCAGTCACCCTAGCTGTGCCTAAAGTTCCACTCCGGCTGAGAAGCTATTGAGATTAATGGCTACTTGGGGAGAAAGAATCAGTTTTCTTCAGGGATACTGCTCCTGAGAGCCTATTCATGCCCTTGTAGGTGGTTCTGCATCGACGTCCATACAGGCAGTAGTAAGTGAAATCAGTGTATTAAAAATAAGAGCACATGAAATTCAGAGGGAAAGTGGTGAGGAGGATGGGGGAGGGAAAGGGGAGGAAATTTGATCAATACACATTGCATGCTTGTATGAAACTCTGGAACAAAAGTGTAAAAGGCTGGGGGGGTTGCGCAATATGTAACAGCACTTGCTACTATTGTAGAAGACCTGAGTTTGGTCCCAGCGTCCACATCAGGAGGCTCTCAACCGGCTGCAATACCATGTCCAGGGTGTGTGATACCTCTGTCCTCAAGCACTTGTCCTCATGTTGGCATACCCAGGAGCAGACACATAACCCTACATATAATTTAAAGTAATAAAGATAAATTTAAATTAAATTAAATTTAAAAAAAACACATAAACATCCTTATCACACTGCTCGTCCCAAGGCTCTGAGATCATCTTGGAAGAGGAGAAAAGACTGAGAGACAGAGGTGACAAGTGACTATATGAAAACAGTGTTTTCCAGACACATAAGAGATGTTTTATACACACACACACACACACACACACACACACACACACACACAAGTATTATGGTAGCATGCACAACACCTTCACAAGCTCAAATCACACAAAAATCCCATTACAGATTTCAAGTCGGTAGGCATGAATCTTCACCTCTAGCTCAGGAACTATTGGCATCTAATGGTTGCCAGGAAGAGGAAAATCAGGTTTTGGTTGTTTTGCTTTGTTTTGTTTTTGTTTTGTTTTGTTTTGTTTTGAGGGTTTGATCTCTGATAGGTCAATCACACTCCAGGGCCAGTCCTGTACCCAAGAGTATTTGGGCTGCACAAATTGGACTTGAGGAGATAGCAAACAAAAAACAAAGTAACCTCCCCCTCAAAATAGGAAGTTGGATGAGTAGGGAGGTTGTGGGGAGATCTGAGAGGAGTTGGATATGGCTATGACTAAAATACATTGCATGAAGTTCTGAAAGATATTTAAAAACAGAAATAAAGCACTCACAGTTTTTAAAGGCAACACTTTAAATCTCACAATTACTCACATAATGATAAACAATTCAAAGACTCAACAGTAATAAATCACAAATTAATACAAAAGATCTGCAAGTTTCAGGATACCAAATAGCTCTTAGTGTAGAATACCCAGAGAATTCTAATATCCTTCTGTAAAAACATCAAAGCTAAATGAGCCCATCAAAATTCAATATAATACCACAACCAAGTTCTAACACTAACAACCCCAATTAAATRTTAATCCTAAAATTACTAATAAATCAGTTCTCAAGAAAAGTCTGCAAAACATGAAGCAAAACTGATGATGATTATCTAATACAGAACATGCTAGAATTCCTACATGGAATTAAACCGTAAATGGGGAAATGAAAAAAGTCAATGTCTTTCAAGAATAAAAGTATGTATTTTATCACAGCAAGTATGATAACTAAGAAGTTGGTATGAGAAGTAGGCTTTTGCTATTGCTGTGTCAGTCCTGACCATGCTATTTGGAGGAATTTGGGCCCTCTGGAGTAGCAAAAGGGTTACCCCTACTATAAAATTCTATACCTCTTAAATTGATCTTATCTAGGGGATCCAAATAAATATGTTCCCACAGATTCTCACAGTTTGCCTCCCCACGTTATGTCAGAATGCTATTTCCTATACCTTAGACTATCTTATAATCTATCCCTATGAAATAAGGGGTGTATTAGTCACACTGATAGTCTCAATCTTTCTTCTTGTAGTCACTTCTATCCAATAGCTATCTAAACACAATGAAGTATATTTCTCTCCACTAATCCCATAGTTAGTCTGAATTTTGTAGCTGACATGACATTTAAATGAACCAGAAGCCAACCATAACACCTTTCGTTAGGAATGGACAAATTTTGTCCCTTTATGTCCCTATTGCTATGATTCTTACACCACTCACGAGCCTATTTGAAAACAATCTAATCAAATGAAGAGCACTTGTAGCTAATACTTTGGTCTCAGAAATGAAAAAAAAAGCGAGAAATGATCTCCATAGGAGTCAAAGAAGCTAAAAGCTTCATCATCAACACCTAAAAGCTGAAATTATGCTTAAGATATGACCTGATTCTTCTATATGAAGCACAAAAGTTGTTTTTAACTACTATGTAAGTATTAATAAATTATAATGTAATCCAGTGTATACTATTACTGCATCCTTAACTTACTAGTAATGAACTAGTAATCTAAGTGTGGTGTTGCAAACCTATAAACCTAGCATTTCAGAGACAGGCAGGATAATGACAAATTCCAGTCTGCCTGTACTACAGAATAAGTTCTAAGCTGGCCTATGCTACATAGTAAAAAACACTAGTATTATATACACGTTAAACACATGTTTAACTGGACATTAAAATTTGTTCCTGGAGCTGGAGAGATGGCTCAGTGGTTAAGAGCACTTGCTGCTTTTCCAGAGGACCCAAGTTCAGTTGCCAACATCCATTTTTGGCAGCTCACAACCATCTGTAACTCCAGCTTCAAGTTATATAAGGTAATTTTTTTTGGTTTCCACAGGTACCTAAACATATATGACATACATACACATGACTAGAAATAAAATGACGATTTACTTCTCATCCATCTAAGCTTATACATAAACCTTTGTAAAGTGCATAATTTGCTAATTTTTTAATCACACTGGATCCTTTTCTATGTGAATATTAACCTGTCTTTTTTGTTAATAAGGCATAAATATTATTGATTGTACATGGTACATTAAATTAAAACAACTCTTGACAACAAGCTTATTATCTCAAATGGGGATGCTCATAATCTACCAACCAGTGCGAAATCAGAAACTTTTTTAAGGGTTTCTATACTGAAATAATAAATGGAACTCTTCAAAACCATTTAGTTAAAACTCATAAAATGTTCCTCCTAAATGTAAACAACCAATCATCCCATGATCACATACTGGTGTCATGCATTTGCTGTTTTAGATTTTGGGCTTTTTTTTTATGGGAAGGATTATGAGATCCAGGACACAATCAAACCTTTGACATAGTCTATCACCTCATAGCTAAACTTGAAATGAATATTCCATATAAACCATAAAACTCTAACTCATCCATATTTAATGGACAATACAGCTTTACAGTCCACACTTACACAAGGACACCTCATACACATACAAACGTAACACATGCTGGTTAATTTTTTTCAGCTAAACACACAGGAAGAGGGAATCCCAATTGAAGGCATTGCCTCCACCAGACTGGTCTCTAGGCAAGTCTCTATAATTAATTAATTTGGAAAGGCCCATCCCAATATGGGCAGTGCCACTCCTAGGCGGGTGTTCCTGGTGTATATAAGAAAGCAGACTGAGCAAGCCATGGAGACAAACCCTGTAGGCAGCATTTCCCCAATGGTTCCTACCACTGATCCAACATGGATGCCTGCTCTGACGTCCCTCAATAATGAACTGTGACAAGGAAATATAAATCAAGTAATGCCTTTCCTCCCCAAGTCTTTTGGTCATGATATTTAATCATGGAACACATAAACTCACAGGCTACATATTACTATTACACATGTAAGAATCTTGTAACCCCCTCAGACCTATTCCCCCAAATCTCTAAATTCATTAATACATTCTTATATTAACATCATATAAAGGTCTATGTTGACAAATGTCTCAGATAAGAAACTGTCAGAACACAGTTCAAGAATGGAGTCACGGGAGGGGAATTCTGAGTGCTTGTGAGAAAACTCCAAAAAATCAATAAGATAGTGACCTGAGTTTCTGCAAAACACAGGTTTGTTCTTCAAATGTGTTTTCATACTCCTCCCAGGTGTAGCGGATAGACGTGAATTTAATGCAGCTGTTGTTATTCATGTGTCTCTACAGAAAAACAGGTGTTTGACATGTGTGGTTTATCCTTTTGATTGAACATCTTACTCATGTGATTCTTCTTAACCCTCACAGTATAAATTGTCTGATACACTGAATAGATTTGGCTATTGCGGGAGACTTCAGTCTACCTCATTTTCAGGGCCTACTCTCCCATATTCTCGCTGCCAACAAGAGCAGTAAACAGGAACTATCACATATTCATCAATTGACGATAATCCTATAACTATCACAGTTAATTGTGGTATTAATAAAAAGCAAGTTTTAACCCAGCTCTTATAAGCATTTTATAAGTATTTATATAAGCATTTATAAACAGTTATATCATTTGTTTTGTTTTGCTTTTGTTTTTGAGCAAGAGTCTCTCTTACCTAGTTCTTGCTGTCCTGGAACTCACTATGTAGACCAGGCTGGTCTCAAACTAACCTGTCTCTGTCAGCTGAGTACTGGGATTAAAGATGTGCACCACCACAACTGGCTTATTAAGTATTTTAACTTTATCTAGATAATGAATATAGCTAAATATATAAAGCAAAGCATGAAAATAGCCACTTGCATTTTTCTAGCTCCATAAACATATAGGTTTGTTCTTATCCTTTTAAATTAGTTCCTAGTGAGATTACACATGAAAGTAGTCATATTCCAGTGAAAATTCTCTCTAGTCCAGTGGTTTTCAACGTTTCTAATGCTGAAACCCTTTAATACAGTTCCTTGTGTTGTGGTGACCCCAAACCATAAAGTTATTTCATTAATGTAATTTTGCTACTGTTATATATTATAATATCTGATATGCAAAATATCTAATATGCAACCCCCAAAAGTACTGAGAACCACAGGTTAAGAATCACTGCTCTAGACCATATAGTTTAAAAGGAACAGGCATGGAGCTCATAATAGTTTGCTCAACCACATCCCCACAGACCAAAGCAGTGTTAAGAAATAAGCAGGAAAGACTGATAATACTATGATTAACATTGGTAAAATTTGTGCATCCACCAGGGCCATTGTAATTAGCCCAAATTAATAAAGAACTGGCAAAAAGTATGTTTTAAAAATTTTGACTAATGTATAAAAACTGCTTACAAAGTAAAAGTAAATTAATGAAATTTCAATATGCCTGAGTATGCAATGGCCAAAATACCAATTGTGCTTTTGTCAAAACACACACAGTATATACATCTTCTCTCTTTTGATTTTTCCAGTTTAAATCTTTCTTTCTTTTTTTTTAACCTTTAATTTTTGATAAGATATGAGGCCCAATCAAACATTAGCCTTGGCCTACATAGAGTTAGGAGCATCACTTCGTCTTCTACCTCCACTTGTCTCAAGTCCCCAGGCCATCATAAGCAAGGACCTGCTTATGATGGCAATGCAGTGACATCTGAAAAAATCTCCTGAAACACTCGTCTCACACCATTCTGCACTTAACTTTTTCAGTAAGTACAAGGAATATACTCTAAAATAATGCTGACAAATATTACCTATGTACAATAGAACATTGTTCAACTTTAAAAAGAAGACACCCCTGTCACATGCCAGAAAAGGTATGAAGGGTTTCAAGATGAAGTAAAGTGGAGGCAGGATTCTACCCATGTATGTGCAATCTAAAGGATTCATCCTTATACACAAAGAGTAGAGTGAAGGTGAGGTGGGGAATGCGACACATGGTTGTTTCTTTGATTTGTTTCTTGCATTTTATGTTTCGATTTTCCATTGGGTCTGGGCAGGCGGGGACAGTCAGTGCCCATGTGTCACAGCATGTGTGTGGAGGTCAGAAAACAAGGTGCAGGATTTCGGTTACCCCCCACCCACTATGTGGAACCTGCCAATGCAACTGAGTTCACCAGGCCTGGAGCAAGTACCTATGACTGGCTGAGCTAAGCCATATTTATTAATAGGTACAGAATTATACTTTTGCCAGATTAAATTTTTCTGGAGATGTGTTTCTCAGCATGAATGTACTTCACAATAATGAACTCTACATTTGAAAATGGTTAAGGTAGTCATTTTGTGGAGGCTTTTTTAAAAATAAAACATAATTAATAGATATGCAGCATCTATATATTACCACCAAGGGAGTCCATAAGGAAAAAATAAATTGCTACATCGTGGCAGACATGTTTTTACTTACTTGTCTACTGTCCCTTAATTCCCAGGTCAGAGCTGACCTTGAGATGTCAGTGCACATGCCTGATAATACTAGAAGAATGCCATTAATGTTGCTATTCTTTATGAGAGAGAGGTAAGGTTGTACATTTCATTATCTGTAGCAAATTCATGATGGATTTGTTTTTGATCCCCTCCCTTAGAGCTTTATGATTCAATAGGCCCCCTAGTGACATTTGCCAGCAGCATTAAACACATAGACAACTCACTGATTGGTGAAAAAAAAGTAATGAATGTAGACTGAAGAGATAGCTAAGGGTTACGAGCCCCTGCTGCACTTGTAGAGGAACCAGGATTTGGTTTCTAGCAGACACAGTGGCTTACAACCACGTGTAACTTGTTCCAGGGCATCTGGTGCCCTCCTGTGGCTTTTGCGGGCACTACACACATGTGGTACATAGACATATGTAAGGGCAAAACACCAATACACATAAAAAATCATTATAAAATATCCCAACAGACCCCACCCCCAAGGAGATGGGGCAAAGAAAAAGACAGAGGAGAAGAAGAAGCATCTGAAGACTGAGAAAAGTAATGTGTTTTCACTAATTTTACCTGAGACCCTAGAAGATGCCCCTTTACATGAGGCTAGATCTCTCTC
>BDUI01000211.1:230687-242034 GCA_002335545.1 Apodemus speciosus
TGTGTGTGTGTGTGTGTGTGTGTGTGTGTGTGTGTGTGTGTGTAAGAACAATTAAAGAAAAAGAGAGGAAATCAAGGGGATACATGTGAGGGATTGAAGAAAGGAAAAGAAGAACAATTCTAATATAATATGCTGAGCATGGGGCACATGCTTTTAATCCCAGCACTGGTGAGACAGAGTCAGGCAGATCTCTGTGAATTCCAGGTCTGTTTGATCTGCATAGGGAGACTGTTGTACAATAAAAGACACATACGAAAAACAATGCTGTATATGCTTAATTCATCATAAAAATGTCAGTGTCCTGAAGAGTATAGAAATATGATCACATAGATACATGGTAAACAAGGAAGCAAATATGGAAGTGGATGGTGAAATAGGCGTGATTTAATTCTCAATACTATGAAGGGACCTGCATTTGCATATGTGTATGCATTTATTATAAGATAGTTTCAGGAAATATAAAACACCAGATGTAAATTTATAAAGGTAGAGTTATCATGGAAAAATGATATCACACAAAAGAGCATCTTTGAAAAGTTGTTATATTAATAATTCACATTGATTACAGATTGTATATCTAATCGCACAAGTAATATGCAAATTAGTGCCAAGAGAGAGCCTGGAGAAGCAGAATCCTTAAAGGTGCACAATAATACACAAGACCAAATTTCCAATTGTAACTGTCACTCACATAGAGAGACAAAATACATACCTCCTACACATAAATACCTGTAAACACAAGAACAAAACTCCTCCAAATCAAAGTCTGATGAAAAACCTGGACAAAGTCAAAATCAGACATGATTACTCATCTTCCATTTTTTTGAAAAAAAATCATTAAAAGCTAAATACTAATATTTGGAGTCTTTTGAAAGCTCAAAGCCTGTTCCCAGTGATATACTTCCTCCAACATGGCCACACCTCCTAATCCTATTGTGTATGTTTCATATGCATATAATCTCATATATATACCTATATATAACCTTAGGTACATCTAATATAATTTACCTATGTCTTTTTCAGCCATCTTTAGCTGTTATTAATCCTTCCTCTCTCACTCTTTTCCTCTTTTGCCATCCTTCTTCCTTCCCTAGTTTGAGCTCTGCTCCCTCCTTACTCCCTGTTAAAGCTTTCCTTCATACTCCATCCCCAGTCAATGTCCCCATATACTACTTACTTCTTGCCCAAAGTACTTGACACCCTACTCCAAAGATACCTGCTCAGCCATATTCATTGCTGCTTTAGTCAAAAAAGCTAGAATAGAGTCACAATTTAAATGTCCTTCAGTTAGTGGGTAGATAATGAAACTTGAATTCTACTCAACTATAAAGAACAATGAAATAATGAAGTTTTCAAGTAAATAGATGGAAATCAAACATATATAACATGAAGAGAGGTAACTCAGACTGAGAAAGAACAGTGCCACGTATTCTCTATTATTTTGGGTTCTTGGCTCTTATAGATGTGAGCATGTAAGTTGGAGCAACAGCAGAAGCCAGCAAACTACAAAGGGACCACAGAGGGATGGAGAGCTCTAGAGTCGGGGAAACAGCAAGACATAGGAACCTTGAGATTTCTTAAGGAAATCACAAAATAATGCTCTCAAATGGTAGGAGTTATCTGAGGACATAGAAACACAAAAAGATGACAGGTGACTCATAACTTCAGACTCTCTGCAGTATAAACTTAGACAATTCAACAAAGCAGGAAGGTTTATAGCCTCTAATATCTAATAAAATATCTTACCTTCCAAATAGACACACACACACACACACACACACACACACACACACACACACACACCACTCATTAAGTCATATTTTTGCTGTTTATCCTTTTTAGCCTGTAAACAGCTTTGTTAAACCATTCCGCCTGGAGTATAAAGTTGACATATCCTAGTTGCCATAGATACTAGAATTTCATTAAAATTTCTCCCTTTGGTGTTACCTTTCCAAGGAAACCAGGAGATGCACATAAATCTTCATCTGACTGGAGTCATAAGCCATAAGGTCAGGCTCTGAGTTCAAACGCTCACCTGCATTTATTAAAAAAAAAAAAATGACAATATAAGAAAGAAACAGGAAAACAGATTTTTGGTTTAGATTTTTGCAAGAATTGGGAAAGAGAGACATTCCCAGTCTTACTATACCTTGCCAGAAGCAGTGTTATAATTTGCTATAATTTATAGAAAAACAAAGGACATGAAATATGCACCTGTAAATTTAGCTTTGAACCCAAAGTACCAGAGAGAAATGGCAAGTCTTTCTCCAGAGGGAAAAGTTACCTCTCCAGTGCTAAGCTGGAGGACCTGGGTATCAGACAGGGGACCTACATGGTGAAAAGAGAAAACCTACTCCATCATGTTGTCCTCTGGCTTTCACATCCTCACATGTGCACACAAAGGAACAAATAAATGTATTTTTTGAAGAAAAACATGAATATGAAATGTTTGGACCTCAGAAGAAGAAAAACCAACAACTACTTTTGCCAGGGCCAGAGAAAGTTGAGCCTGCAACATGAATGATGTCCCTCTGAAAGTTTGTGAGGACAACATGGTTGCTGAGAACATAAACAAGCCCAAGAAAGTACACAGTGCTCTTGAGTAATAAAGAGGTGAAACTGAGCATATCATACTTGGGAATCTGCTCAGCTAGTTATACTAAAAACATGCCATCATTGAATAGTGTTTTTAGAACTCATATTTATAAAACTACATTAAAATCATCAGAAAAAAATCAGTAGGTCTGCAGAGTTAAAGAGTACACAAGCACAGAGTTTGGGGACAGGGACATATTATGTTGCAGCACCTCCTGCTATGTATAAGCTAAGATCCTATTCCCATGTGGGCAGTCCTATACAGGAATAGGAAAATAAACAGTTCTCAGGAGCAGTGGCACACAGGTCTGTTTTGGACTGTTTACCTGGGTTAGCAACTCCCTGTTTGTATTTTAGCTACAAAGATGATGCCACTAGACCCTGACATGGAAATTTAAACAGAAAATGAACTCGCCTATGTTTTTCTCTGAGCCAACTCTAATGTAGTATTATTCCCACCGATGGGTATGTGAATTACTAAGCACTACGGGCTTCGTATGGATGCCACCAAAGGTCATACTGGATCAGATATATAAATATGAATTCAACAGGAATGGATGGTTCTTAGAGCAAATCCCATGTGTCAACGTGAGTTTTTCCAGTTTAAGGAAGGTATGGTTAACCTTTTCATATTCAAGAGATTCTGGACAAAATACACAGGTCTGAAAAGTGCAGCTCAAAAATTCTGAGGTTTTAAATGGTTTAGAAAAAATGTCATAATCCAATAAGTTAAACTGAATCACAATGGCATGAATGAATGGATATTAACCATAAGTACTTTTGCTGAAGATATAATTTTTATATTGAATTATGATAGAGTTAAGTTAATATTCTGAGTAAATGGATTTGAAATAACATTATTTTCAAATATATGCAGGCAGAAGTGACAGAAGCAAAAACTGCTGGGATTCTTCACATCAAAATATTTCAAAACAAACAAACAAAAAACTGATAGAGAATTCAGGAAGGTAGCCATAAGTCTGTGTCAAAATGTTTATGAGCTGATCTTCCAAAGAGCAGCTACCTCTAGACATTTCTTTTCGGAAAGTACCATGATAGATCTAACATTTCTACCCAGTAATAATATATAATACACACAGTTATTAATGTGAAAAGTACAATCAGCACTTCCAGGTGGCAAGAAGCAGCAACCAGAACAGTTCACAGTCATCCTTGTGGCTCAGGGGATCTATGATGCTCACCGATGCTCACTGAAACAGAATGAAGCAGGTCTATGCATCACCATATCTGCGTGGTGATTTTCCTAGACATAATAGCTTGAACAGTATTTCATACTTGAATTACTTTGCTCATGCAGCTTTGCATCATTGAAGGTCACTGCATAGTGCTCTACTTCACATTTTAGAGGCTGTGCTGACTTCCCTTGTGTGCATGCATATGTATATGTTCCCACTATATACCCCATACTGTACTGTGAGTATCTCTGTGAAAACCTGCTTTCTGAGGGTTTAGAGGAATATATAAAGGGGCCACTTATTTAACACAAAACCAGAGATAAATCAGGGAATATTCTACAGTCAGATATTCTGGAATAACCAATGGATTACAAGGCTGGCCTGTATCTGTGTGTTTGAACATAAAAGTTCCCCAAACTCAGATATGTTAAGAAATTTGCTTCACTTGGTGGAACTATTTTTGGAAGGTGTTGAATATTTTAAAGATGGGGGCCTACCTGAAGGAGGTGGGTTGCTTGTGGGCATGCTTGTAGAAAAATATTTTGTCTTTGGCCCCTTCCTAAAATGTCTTCCTCCTTCATGAGGCTATCAGCTGTGAGTTCCATGTTCCAGTGCCAGGAAAGTAGGAGGGTCACAGGAGGTTGGAAGCCAAAGAGAATGTGAGGAGCTACATGACGATAGGACACAATTTATTTCCTAAAATGGGCTGCTAGGCGGGCAAAGGACTTCAGGTACCCACATATATGGCCAACACACACGGAGCACACACATGCTGGCGCAGATGCACATGCAGACTGGCACACAGGCTTACAAACCGACATACAAGCAAGCTATGAGGGCAGAGGTTAGAACTAAAGCTCAGACTAAGCGTCATGTTTCTGAGGTCACATCTCGAGGTCACATTTACAGAAAACCCACATAAAGGTAGCATTCTGACCGAAACAGTTCTATGATAGATTATATCACTGTTTACCTTGGGGTTCCCAGGATATCTGCTGCCAGCCACTTTGTAATGACCAAGAGCCTCCTCTCTGAGATGTTCCACTTTAGCCATTTTGTCTCGTATCAGGTCTCTAACCTGTTTAAACAGAATAAACTGTGTCTTATAGCCCAATGTTGCCTAACACACCATCAACTGCATGCTTTCATCCCCATGGGATTAGCCTTGCCTCGTTTCCATAGTCATAGATCTGAGCCAACTTCATGATGAAACCTCTGAAAGAATGAGCCAAAAGAAACCATTCTGCCTTTCAAACTGTTTTTACAACTGTCTGCCACAATGATGAAAAGGTTTGACTGACACAGCTCCCCTCAAAAGTTATATAAAGACATATTCATCCCTTCATTTTCCCTTGGATGGAAGAATGAAATTCCTTCAAAATTTTAACACTCGCTCTACAGGGACAGAGTAAACAAAACTTCTATCTTCCAGTCTTCTGTTCTGCCCATACTGCTATTTTATGAAGTCTATGAATTGTCATTTAAAACCAGCCCATACCATATTTGCCAACCCTAAAGAATTCTCACTTGTCTTTATTCACCTTGAATCACTAAACAAGGTACACTCAGGAGCTCTGGAAAAGGTAACTTGAGGGACGGGTATGCTTTCCAATAAAAGAGATTAATCCATTTCAAAGATGGGCAAACACTAGGGGACTCTCTCAAACCATCCCATGCAGCTGCCCTAKCACCTCACTATGCAATCCCTTCCCAGCTTCAGTACAGAGTGAAACATTTAGGACACTGGACATGACTCAAACACTTTAAATCAATCCCGTTTCTTAGAGGCCTTGAATTTACAAAACAACCCAACACTTTAAAAATGTTTTTAAAATATGAATTCTAACAATCCAAAAATGAATAGTAAGGTCAGAATTCACTCCGAGCACGTCTTCAGTTGCAAATTCCCAGCCTAGTGAGGCTCATCAATGGAATAAGGGTCCCGAGAAATTCCATAATATTTACTAAGATATTCTTATGACATTGGAGTTCCCTACTACATGGTAGAAGCATGCTTGTATATTATTAACATATATAGCACTTGGAGGCCAGAGGTTGGCAGCCCAGTTTCTAAGGGGGAGCTGTGAACATTTATGAGAACAAACTGCTGTGTGTAAAATTCCCTTTCACTTTGGCCAAATTTCATAAGAATATATTTATGTAACCTATGGAAGACTTGGTAAATGGGTACATAGGATTAGGGAACTGAGGGTAGGTGTGGGCGACTTGGTGAGCTCAGGTCAGGGGCCCCTACTGGGACTCTGTGTAGATAATTCTCTCATTGTATTTGACCAGGTGACCTTACTGGCCTGACCAGTGGGATTAGCACCCCATGGTCTCGGGTTCTCTGTATTTTGACCAGTTATGAATTTTTGTAAGTTTCTAACTGATGTAAAACGAAGCTTCTTTGATGAGGGATAAAAGATATACATAGCTGCATAAATAAGGATATGTATTTAGAAGTCAGTTTTCAATTATGTTGGCTTAGGAGAGGGGTAGTGGCAGTTTCTATGACCTCACAAGCCAAGGGTAGATTTACAATAGAAAACATGAATTACATGCAATTAAATGTTCCTTAAGTCACATTAGACAGCTATTTGTTACCCTTTGTGGTACTGTACTCATGGATGTTTTTGCCATGCTATTCATTGTTACAGGTCATAGGTTGTAAAGCTTTGTGAAACTCTTGAATATTCTCCCATGGCACATTACAAAGTACCTTTGCACAGTATGAGAGCTTGTTTTCAGGTTTGAAGGTTCTAGGTTAGTTTCATTCTGACTCCTCTGAGTCCTCTGTCTGAAGTATATAGTATATTAAGGAATAAGTCTTACCTTCAGGTTCTGATGGGCATCCAAGGACAATGGCAAGAGTCTATTGGGGGGGGGGGCATCTCTTTGACTTCCAAAACCAAAACTAATGAATTCTGTAAAGCTATGAAGAAAAATGAAATCATGACATTTACAGGCAAATGGATAGGCCTAGAAAATACCACAGTGGGGGCTGGAGAGGTGGCTCAGCAGTTAAGAGCACTGACTGCTCTTCCAGAGGTCCTAAGTTCAATTCCCAGCAACCACATGGTGGCTCCCAACCATCTGTAATGGGATCTGGTGCTCTCTTCTGGTGTGTCTGAAGACAGCTACAGTGTACTCATATACATAAAATAAATTAATTAATGAATCTTTAGAAAAAAAGAAAATACCACACTGAGAGGAAACCCAGACCCAAAAGGACAAAGCCTAGAGGTGGTTTCTATTTGTGTATTTTAGCTCTGAAACTTTACATGGAATTCTATAACCCAAAGCAACCACAGAAGACAGGAAGTAAAAATGGGACCAGGGTGGAGAGATTTCTAAGATAGATAGTGGATAGTAGGACACAGAAGTTACAGGAAAGGAAATGGAAAAAGTGGGGGAAAATGTAGAGGTGGTTCTGATGCTTAGGTTCTGTTCCCCAATTGGTTCTTGATCTGTCACTAAAGAAGCCATGGGCCAATTGCTGGGAGGAAGGGATAGGTGGGACTTCCAGGTCCCTGGGGGCAAGCAAGACAAACACAAGGAAAGGAGAGCAGAGTTCACCATGCTTCTGATGGAGAAATAAAAAGGTGACCAAGTATGTGATATCTTCAAATGGAGTGGCCACACAGGCCAACTGAGGAGGAGAAGGCGGCACTACAGAGAGAAGACACTGGGAAAGAGCACAAAAAAATGATTGAAAAATGCCACATGGAAGCATTATTTTACTTAAATAAATATTTAGTATGCATAATATATTTCATTGCATGTATATATGTGTATAAATAGTTTAAATGAAATATGCTATTTGGAGAAATAACGTTCCAACTAAATGTCATAAACTAGCAAAACCCATAGATATCCCCTTTGAGTTCATATGTGTTTTTAATAGTTTGTTTTTCTAATTTTTGAGATTGTAGTATAATTACATTTCTCCTTTCCCTTTCCTCCCTCCAAGCCTTCCCATGTGCCCCTTCTTTCTCTCTTTCAAAATCATGGCCTCTTTTTTTCATTAATACTGCATGCATATATGTTTTTACATATATCTTCTTAAATGTAACCTCTTCTGCCTGTATGCTATTCATACATATGTTTTCAAAGTTTGCTATTTAGCACTGGACAGCCAATGGTGTGCTCCCTTCTAGGAAAGTCCATCTCTCCTGATTCTCGCTTTTCTCAGTTGCCTGTAGTTCTTTGCGTAGAGTTGACACCTTGTGGAATTTTCCCAGTCTACTCTGGCATATCAATTGGTGTCATCCTTGTCTACCTTATATTTGGGCAATTATGTTGGTGAATATTATGAGTGGAGCTTCTAACAGTACTAGAAGACACACTCTCACAGTAAACACCTATATTTTAACTATTAAAGAAGTATCAAATATCAACATATTGTTTTGATCTTACAAGGGAAATTTAGAAATTGTCACCACTTACAATGAGGTAATGGACTACTCTTTTTGGAAATTCCATTTACTAAATCTAGGAAAATACATTTTCCACTTTTGCAGAAGCTGCTAGCTATTGTATTAAAGCAGTATTTCTCGACCTTCCTAATGCTGTGACCCTTTGATACAGTTCCTCATGTTGCAGTGCCCAACAACCATAAAATTCTTTCATTGCTACTTCATAACTGTAATTTCACTACTGTTCTGAATCATAATGTAAATATCTGATATACAAGATGTCTCATACATGATCCCCAAAGGAGACATGAGTCACAGGTTGAGAATCACTGTATTAAAGAATAAGGTAGAATTATTAGGGTTTATATGGAGAGATTGTGCTAGGTGTAAAATATCTGATTATAGTCAAGTTCATTCCATATTGCTGCACTGATATGAAACCCGTGTGTGTGTGTGTGTGTGTGTGTGTGTGTGTGTGTGTGTGTGTGTGCATATATATTTGAGTGGAAAGACTAGGGGATTAGGAAAGACATTTTGGAGATAAAGGTGACTGTCCATGAGACCCCTGGCACATACCAGCAGCATAAATATTTTCTCCTGGTTTTGATGATTTGAGAATGACATCAAATCTGCATATGCACAGTTCTTGGCTTTATTCCATTTTTCAAAAACAAACTGTAACTCTCTCATGATTAAGTCAAGGATGAATGCAAGGTTCACTCTCCTCTGTTCCTAAAATAACACACAAATTCAGTTATTAATTTTTTCCACGTATTACTTTATTTCGTCTTAAATCAAATGCATTCAAATGGGAAGCCAGAGTGTTTGTCAAAATGTTAACCTAGAAGACCATTCTCTATGCTGTCTTCTCAAAATAAAATAGCATATGAACTCACAGGAAAGAAGAATACCAACTCTAATTTCCAAAATAGTTGAAGAACAACTCTCTATTTCAGTACAGAACACATTGGC
This sequence comes from Apodemus speciosus, assembly GCA_002335545.1. Lineage (NCBI taxonomy): Eukaryota > Metazoa > Chordata > Mammalia > Rodentia > Muridae > Apodemus > Apodemus speciosus. The sequence goes on from BDUI01000211.1 coordinate 239,866, forward strand.
CTATTCAAAGTATATTTATTTTGCTAGTTAGATTTTTTTGTCAACCTATTAAAGCTGGACACACGTGGGAAGAAGAAATCTCCATGAAAGAACAGTATCCATGAGATTGGCCTGTGATCATGTTCCACATGTGGGTAGTTGTGCAAAAGAAGTGGGAGAAAGCCATTAAGCAGCCTCTCTCTGTTACTTTCTGCTTTATGTTCATGCTTTGAGGTTCTCCCTTGGCTTCCTCCAATGATGGGCTTATAGCCAAATAAACTCATCCTCCACACACAAACTGGTTTTAGTTAATATTTTATCATAGCCACAAAAAAGTAAACTGGGGAATGTGAATAATAAGTTTACCAATGCCTTGAAACCTAATTTCCAGAAACCATATGGAGGTAAGCCAAAAATTTGGGGTCACAATGGAAACAAAATATATAGGTGGAAATATAATGGCAGATAAATTAAAATTTAAGCATAAACTTATAGAACACACAGAGATGTTAACATTTTGTACCACTCTTTATATAGAAATTTTTTAAATACAAAAAATTCCACTAAAGTCAGAAGAAATGCTTTTGATATTTCTTTCAGGTCCCCAGTTAATCAGCATTGCCCTGGTGCAGAGAGCACCTTGGTTGAGATGGCAACAGTAACAAAAAAGATGCAGGAAGGGACCTGTTATTTGCTCCTTTCTTCCTTGCAGGAATTTCCCTATACATTTCCCTATAATATTGTCCCTGATCAAACTGAGACAGCAGCTAGGAGACAAAGAAAAAATGGTAATGTGAGAAGCCAAGATGCAGCAACAGAACATGTGAGGAATATTGGATTTATATATTCAAATACCTTGTCGCTAATACCTGATTGTCATCAGCATAGTTTATGTACAGACCACAAGGGAGAGTGAGTCTTAATCCTATCACTAAGAACAGCTGGTGGCATTCATGAAAACTAAGACAAAAGATCCTTTCCCAAGAAACCTATAATGCTACAAGCACAGAAATGTCATAGAAAGGTCTGATTCAGTGACTAGAAAACACACAGAACTTTACTTTCCAAAGTCATATTCTACAATGGCAGAGTAAATAAATAAAATGATTGGAATATTGTAAGGAAGAGGGCTAACAGCAAAACGCACAAGTGTTTTAAGCATCCAATCTTTTATAACATAAGTCAACAAATGAATGAACTGAGAGTGCTATTTGGATTGTCATGTTTTCTTTTCCTACTAAAAATGTATTGGAGCTCAGTGATCCTCAAATTTTATTTTTATATGCTACTGGTATTATGGCAGAGTTGAGACATTGGGGGAAAATGTATGGCTTTATAAAAAAACAATAAGCAAGTTAGGAACATAATTTGAATACTAGTGTTTGAAGGGAAGTACCCTCCTAGTGTAGTTAATATTGCTCTCAGAAGCCCTATGTTAGAAAACAAAAATTCCAATGCCAAGTACACTATATGGCCATATGTATTTCAGAAAGGAGTGCTTTGAAATATTGTATTCAAGCTATAATGTAACTATTGTGCCCAAGAACACACAGTAATAGTGGTTAGCTGTGGAACCACGATCATTCCATCATAGATAAGGGAGATACTCATGATGCGTTAGCATCCCTGAAGAACAACAGGCAGTTAATGGCTACCGGGGTAGGGAGAATCCTATTCCTTGTGGATAATAGTCACCTTTGAGTTTATGTTTATCTACCTATGCTYATCCAATTGAATGCAAATGCAGAAGGCCACCAAAAAACAAGACATGAAAATAGAAGAGGAATGTTTTAGTAAGAAAGGTTTTGTAGTTGTAAAAGCAGGATAAGAGTATAATGGAGCTGGGCGGTGGTGGCGCATGCCTGTAATCCCAGCACTTGGGAGGCAGAGGCAGGCGGATTTCTGAGTTCAAGGCCAGCCTGGTGAACAAAGAGAGTTCCAGGACAGCCAGGGCTATACAGAGAAACCCTGTCTCAAAAAAAAAAAACAAAAACAAACAAAACAAAAACAAAAAAAAAGATTATAATGGGGACTTGTGATCAAACTTTATTATGTATTACATGTAAAATGATAATTTCTAATGTTTGAGAAATTAATACTCTAATACAGCCTGTTTTAGCAAATCTTCACTCCATTCTCTTTCACCAAATTCCTCCTAAATCATCACAACCACATTTTACTCAAGCATCT
>BDUI01000211.1:286914-300114 GCA_002335545.1 Apodemus speciosus
TTGGAGGGGGACAAATTAGCACTTAGTGATATTCTCCCTAAAATTTACAACAAAGAGACTAGGGATTCTGAGACCCTTCTACAGATGAGAAGTGAAAAAATTGTTACTGAAGTGCTTTCTAGGCTGAAGACACTTGGGACCATAGAAGCATTGCGAAAATACTGTTGTTGGTTTTTTTTTTTCCTCGCTAAAATACTCTTTCTCGTGTATTCATATTTTCCAGGTGCTTCTGGCCATAATCTAAGGAAGGATGAAGTGAAGTGTAAGATTTATTACTTCGAGCACCCTGATTTCCTGGTGTCTATACCAATGCTACCTAAGGAACCAACAGGCTGCAGGTGTGAAAATGCTGGTGAAGACGTTGCAATGGAAGAGGAGGAGGAGGAGGAAGATGCCGAGGATGACGAGGAGGAGGAAGATGAAATGGAAGACCTGGATGGAGAGTACAAAAAGAACCCGGACTCTGCAAAGGGCCCTTCACCTTAAGGATTGCAGGTACTGGCTTCACTAACTAACCGTTCCTAGCATATCCCCATAGCTAAGAGCATCTTTTTAAAAATATTATAGGTAAACTAAACAGTTGTTAATTTTGTATATTAATAAATATTAATTAATATGGTAAACAGTTTAATAACCATAAGTTAAGCAGGAGTCAATGATGTCTAGATACCTGTCCTTTAGATTGTAACAAGATTGCTTACTACAGATGAGAAGTTGTTAGACTCGGTAGTAGAGACCAATAAAAGATCCTGCAGTGAAACGTGGCCACAGAAATCACATATTGTTCTTCTAGAGCCTTTGAGACAGCTTAAATAAATGTCTCAAGAAAGAACACATGCCGCGTGGTTCATATGTGAATTATCAGCCTAGTTTTAATTTTAATATTTCAAATGATATTAAACTTTTAAAAAGATCTTGTTTATACTGAATTGAGAATCAACCATTATATCTTCTGTGTGCATCTTTCTTTCTTTTTGTCTTTCTGGATTTTTCAATTTCTAGACCTGGGATTTTAAATAGATGAAAATCTCTTAAAATTTCCTTCATCTTTACTTTCCCTAACTTCCATTTTTCATTTAAAATTAAAGTTTTTAATTCAATTTTAATTCTTAAATTTCTTAAAATGTTTTTTTTTTTTAAAAAAAAGAGGTGAAAATCTTATTTTGAAGGGATGAAAGTGGAGGAACTGGGAGGCTTAGGGAACCTGTAGGTATATAATAACCATAGGGAGTTTTGTTCTTTGAGAAGCAGTCAGAGAGAAAGGAAAACCAGGCCCTGGCAAGTGCTTGGCAATAGAATAGTGAGGTCAGTATGATCCGATTGTGGGACCTATCAAACTCACGAACACTTCAATACCTAAGGATCTGTTAGGGAAGCATAACGGAAATATTTTAGTTTCTCCTTGAGAGACAGTGGTAATACACAGAATTGGCAAGAAAGCCAGGAGTGTATTCTAATACAAGTGTTGCTTATCTCTTATTTCCTTCTACAGTTGCAAAGCCCAGAAGAAAGAAATGAACGGGCAGAAGTGGTTTTTTCTTTCCATTAATTTTCTAGTTTCCTGTAATCCAGAAAATTTGAGTTTGTTCTAAAGTTCATTACACAAAGATGTCACCATCTGACTACATGGTTCATATGATGTATAGGATTACATTCGTTCACGTTAAAAATAAAAGTTTGACTCGCATGCACTATAATTGTTTCCTCGTTTTTTTTAAAAAAAAATCTTTTTGGTTTTGCCTCATCTTGAAAAAGAAGAGCACCTAGCTAACAGGAAACTAAACAAATGCTAATGGGTAAGTGTGAATCCCCACCAGCAGCCGCTGGAAATGTGCTAGAAGTGTATATTCTCAGTCTCTGCTCCAGACGTATTGAGTCAGAGATACGTAAGTTGGACCTTCGGTGGAGATTTCCTAAGTGCTCTGAACACTTGAACCTTGGAGCACCACTGGTTTTGCAGCAACAAGGGGAGAGCCTATGTAGAGCTCATTAACTTGGTGGGTGCTATGTTTGTGGGTTGAGTATCAGCCAAGGGCTGAGATGTTGAGGCTTGTTGCCCAGGTGGGAGGTGATGAAATGGGAGGGCATTTTTGGAAAGATTCTAGTGAATTGGGCATGAGCCCTTGAAGGAGATATCAAAACCCTGACCACTTCTTGTTCTTTTTCTTCCTTGCTGACATAAGCCAAGGCAGTTCAAGCCACCACATCTTTCTTCCCTGGTTCAATGGCTTGTCACCAGCAAACACAGACCTGCTGAAAGGATGTGCTTATTTCCCAAGGCAGCCATAACAAAATCATGAACTGGGTAGCTTCAAAATCATGAACTGGTGGATTTCTGAGTTCAAGGCCAGCCTGGTCTACAGAGTGAGTTCCAGGACAGCCAGGGCTACACAGGGAAACCCTGTCTCGAAACMAAAAAAAAAAAAAAAACCATGAACTGGGTAGCTTCAAACGATAGTTGTTCATTCATTTGCTCATAGTTTTAAAAGTTGTAAATTTGCAATTATGTTATTAACAGGGTTGATTCTCTCTGGAGGTGGTGAGAGGGAATCCTGTCTTTCCCTCTGCTGACTCCCAGAGGTTAACAACAATTTTTGGCAACAGTTAGGCTGCAAATGTAATATTCTATTTTTTTCTCCATTCTCATATAGTGTTTTTCTTTGGATCTCTGTCTCTAGGACTCTTCATTATTGGAGTGCCAGTCAGTAAATGAAGGGTCCACCTTTATCCTCTATTTTTTACAGACACTTGGAAGTCTTAATTCTAGGCAGTAGTGGTTACATTCAGGACCCAAGTGTAGCCACAAGCATTTAGAGCAAGAGGCTTTTAAAAGCGAAAGCTTTATGTATCTCATTACATAGCTGCAGTGGGAGGTTTGTGCACAAGCTGGCAGTTTAACAAAAGCTAAGATAAACAGTTCTCTGGAGAGGGCTCTGCTCAATCAGGCAGTTTAACGGAAGCTCAGTTATCTGGGGTCTCTTGACCCCTAGAGTTAAGATATTTTCCCTGAGAATTCTCCATCAAGGAGTTAAAATTCTAGTTAAAACTGAAGTAGGCTCAACAAGATTACAAGATCGAGAAACTTCTGCACTGATTGGAGGAACTTCTGCACTGCTAACTTGCAAAGGTACAAAGATTGGGTGATGACCATAAAATACAGAGAATGGGAAAACTGTAAAAGAACCTATTTATTACATCTGTAATGAAAGGCAGAGACATACATACTTACGTGTGTCCTTTATATAGTATTTATCTTTTTCATAATTMCTTCTGAATGCTGTTTGTATCATTTTATATGTGCCTAAATATGTATGCATTTGTGAACAAATATGTGTGCATGATACAAAAAAATCATTCAGAATTATGAAAAGGATAAAATGCCATATGAAAGACAGTGGTTAACACATGTGGAACAAAGGGTAGAAGTCACCTGGGGACACGCGCAGCGAATTTTAATTCTTTTTTTAAGTGTGTTGTCAGGGTGGATAATGAGTTCATGGTTATAAGATTCTCCATACCTTTTTACAGGCTCCGAACTTTTTCTGAATTAAAGAGGAAATGTAAAAGAAGAAATCTGCTTAAGAAGCCTGCCTAAGGAAAATGAGTGAGAGTTGACCAGAGTAAAGGATTAGAGAAAGGAAAAATCATTTATTTAGAAAGAAATCTGGGGGGGCTGGAGAGATGACTCAGCAGTTAAGAGCACTGACTGCTCTTCCAGAGGTCCTGAGTTCAAATCCCAGCAACCACACGGTGGCTCACAACCAGAAGGTGACTTCTGGTGTGTATCTGAGGACAGCTACAGTGTATAAATAAAAAGAAATCTGGCCTCTACATTTAGTTAAGGCTGCCTAGATTCCTACATATTAGTTAGCTTCAATAGCATTTCACATGTTATATAGCAGTACATTTCATATCCTAGTTTATATTAATTTTTATATATGATTATCTCTTCACCCCATAGAAGGTAAATTTCTACAGGGTTCAGATTATACATGTATTCATTTGTATCTTCTCCTCCAGCTGCACTTCAATTTTTTTTTTTTTTTAGGAAATGTTTGAAGTGTTTGATAATGGTCTGATTTTTGTAGAGTTGTTCCTTAACGTTAGCATCCTTTGGTGTCTGTAGAGACTGGAACTTTTAGAAATCCCTGACATCTTTCTCCTTTTTGATTATGCTAAACCCCATCTTACAGTAACCAGAAAAGTTTTAATCTAGGCAGTGTAAGCAAGGGAGCAGAGAAGTTACCAAACCGGCCAATCCATGGATAGGAAGAAGGTTTTTATTAGAGATCTGAGACAGACCGTGGCCAGATGCTTTGGGGGAAGTGAGAAGCTGCTATGGCTCCCTCTGGGGCAGAGGAGTAGGGGCACACTGGCAAGGGCAGAGAAACAGCAGGAGTGCCAGGGAAGGGGGGGGGGGCCTAGGTTCAAAAACCAAAAGTGGTAGCTGCAAAGTGGGAGGAGGGAATCTTGTGAATTGGAATAGCCTGGAAGTGTAGGGTAGTGGGGGAGGGAGGGGCTTGCAGCCCAGGGGCATTGGCATGCTGTGGTCAATAAGGAAGTGGTTCTTCCTGGCTGATAGAATCCTGTTTTACAGATTCCTGAGGAATGATAAGTGCTGGAATCTATGTCTATCTCCGTAACAGTCACCCTTTTAAATTTCATAATGTTTGAAGCTAGAGAAATGGCTCAACATTTAATGGTACTTGCTTCTCCTGCAAAGGACCTGGGTTCGTTTCCCACCAACCATGTGTTATTTCAATTTCACAATCGTCTGTAACTCTAGTTCCAGGGCATCCAGTGTTTGTCTTTCTTCTCTGCAGTCACCAGGCACACACACGAGTACACGTAACACATAGTAAGGCAAACTCATTTGCATAAAAGAAAGCTGACCATGGTGAGCCACTGGACTTGGGTGCCGAGAACTGAACTCAGGTCCTCTGGAAGGACTTTACCAAGTACTCTTAACAACTGAGCCATTTCTCCAGCATAAAATAAAATAGATCTTTAAAAAGCCCTTCATTAGTTAAGGAGATCCTGTTACTTATGCCAAGCAATGCTGAAATACCTAGGAAAGACATTAAAATTGTCGACAGGCAAAAGACAGGAAGGAAAGAGCTCTTAGGTTAAGAATTTCACGAGAGGTTTTGACAAGAAAAGCAGCAGATGGAGGTTGAAAAGTTCCGGGTTGTTTATTTTTTTTTATCTGGTATCTGGCTCTGGGATGACGAGGGCAGAGGAGTATTTCCTCCTAGGATATAAGTCAAGGAAAAGAAGACAGAAATTATTGCTTGGTTAATTTATGTATTAAAAGTCCTGCTTTGGTTGGGCCTTTATTAACTTTGAGAGTTACCTACCCTAGGGAGGAACCATTTTCGTATGTTTGAGGCAGTGAGGTGTGTGACTAGCTTTTTTTCACTTGTCAGAGCATTAGTGGTTTAAAAAAAAAACTGAAAATGTTTATAATAAAATATATTCTCTCGTGCTTGGCGTCATAATGCAGAGTTTTAGAGAGTAGGGCAAACGTTTCACTAGGATTCCAAATATTTTATTATGGGAATATTTTAAAAAGGCAACATAAGTAAAAGGGATCTCTGCAGACCAATTCTTAAACACATTCCTGGTTTTACAGTTAGCAAAGTAAAATAGGTCGGCAGCTCTTGGGAACTGTAATATCTTGGTAGAAGTGGACGGTGTGTTAGGAAGTAATTAGGCAAGGAGGCCAGGCCTGTCGGCTAGGTTGTTATGGATATGAAAGTACAAGGGCTCAGAGCAAACGAAACAAAACCAAGGAGTGTTTTCTCATGAAAACATTATGCTTCCTGCAAATCCTCACCCCTTTCACAAAACCAACAATCCAGATTGCTTCTTCAGTAGAGTGTGCCATTTTTTTTCAAAATTCTCTTAGAACTCTCTAATGCAAAGTACAGTATAGATTTAAATATATTAACATCATTTTATTTTATTAAGAATTATTAATTTAGTTTATGCGAGTACACTGTAGCTATCCTCAGACACCCCAGAAGAGTGCATTAGATCTCACTATAGATGGCTGTGAGCCACCATGTGGTTGCTGGGAATTGAACTCAAGACCTCTGGAAGAGCAACTAGTGTTCTTAGCCGCTGAGCCATCTCTCCAGCCCAACATGTAATTTTAAAATTCAGGTAAAAATCAAAATAAGAGACCCCCAAAGTACAATTTCTTCTGTATGTAAAGCATTCACATATAAACAATAGTGTATGTTCATGTGTTATTATTTTTATTTTCTTTCCTTAATAGTTTTTTGGGGTTTGTTTGTTTGTTTGTTTGTTTTGTTGTTGTTGTTGTTGTTGTTTGGTTTTTCGAGACAGAATTTCTCTGTGTAGTTCCGGCTGTCCTGGAACTCACATTGTAGACCAGGCTGGCCTCGAACTCAGAAATCTGCCTGCCTCTGCCTCCCAAGTGCTGGGATTAAAGAAGTACGCCACCACCCAGCTAATAGGTTTTTTTTGTTTGTTTGTTTGCTTTTTCTTTCTTTTTTTTTTTTTAACATGGTGTCTCCCTGTGTATCTCAGGACTGCCTGAAACTCTCTAGCCCAAGCTGGGCTCATATTTATGGTTTTCCTGCTTTACCCTCCCAAATGCTAGGATGACGAGCATGCAGCATGAGACCTGGCTCGATCATGTATGTAATTTGTGTTTCATTTTTGAGACAGGGTCTTGCAGACCAGGCTGGCCTTAAATTTCTGCTCATATCACTAGGTGCCTGGGTTGACAGGCAAGTACAGCCACCATGGTATATGTTTCTATCTTAGATAAAAAGCAAACCATATCTGAATGACAAACAATTTCCTAACTGGATCACACCTAAAAATTATGAAAGAGGAGTGAAACTGGGAGGTCAGGGAGTGTGTGAGTGTGTGAGTGTGTTTTGTTTTGTTTTGTTTTGTTTTGTTTTGTTTTGTTTTGCTGTGATGTTCTTTTTTTATTTTCTACATGCTTTGTTTATATTCCAAATGCTTTCCCCTTTTTTAATGTGTTTTTTTTTTAAAAAAAAAAAAAAAGAATACAGGCTTGTTCTGTGTGGAAACAAATTTGGGAGCATGTTCTTAAATGCGTATGTATGTTTTGGTAGCATAGCTGAAATTGTATGTACATATATGACAACCATCTACATATTACTGAGTGTATGTATATGTATGAGTATGGGAATGGTTTCTGAAAGTTGCATAATTGAAGTTGTGTACAATAATCATAACGTGTCCTGGTTAAAACTGATGGTATATTGAACCATCCCTGCATCCCTGGGATGAAGCCAACTTGATCAGCAACTAAAGCCAGGCTCACAAGAGCTTCAAACACCAACCAGTACCAACCACACCAACTAACTCCAGAGATAAACAGATGGCAAAAGGCAAACGTAGGAACGTTACTAACAGAAATCGAGGCAATATGGCAGCATCTGAACCTAATTCTCCAACCACAGCAAGTCCTGGATACCCCAACTGATGGGAAATCTTGATGGGATCTAGATTCACCTAGAAGACAAGTCTCTGCACAGACCCCTAAGGGGGTTTCTAAATGTGGGCAGCACTTTTCTGTGGGATGGGTTGCTAGATGGAATAAAAAAAAAAAGAGTGGGAGCCGAGCAGCAGCCTTCGTGACTCTGCTCTGGACCACAGATGGCAGTGTGATCAGTGGTATCTTCCACTGAACCATCTGTGCAGTACAGTAGTGTATCCTCACACTGAGCCTAAACACAGACAACTTCTCCTCCCCACCTCTCTCTTGCCTTTGTGAGACATTTTGTCACAGCAGCGGAAGAGAGTTAACTAATACACTGTTTTGTGATCCTAGTAGCTTTTGTGTGGGGGAGCAAGGGAGTGTGTATCTGTAAAGGTAAAAGTCTGTCAGCTGGATGACTTCGAAGACATGTTCATGTGAGTGGACGAATGTGCTAACATGATCGTATGAGTAAATGGACAAAGATGGTGTGAAAGGCTTGCAAGAGTGTGGACATACATAGCTAATGACCGAGGGTAATTCCTCACTCCTGGTTTCCTTACCTTAAGATCTGTTTTGATTRTATTTGTGTAAGTGTTTTTCCTGCAGGTATGTATGTATACCCTGCATGAGCAGTACCCACAGACGTCAGAAGACAGTGTAGGATCCCCTAGAAACTTTGTTACAGATGGCTATGAGGTACCACGTTGGTGCTAGGAACCAAACTCAGGTTCTCTGGACGAGTCAAAAGGCCTCTGAACAGCTGAGCCCCTTGTTTGAGCCTCTCCAGGCCCCTTTTCATTATTTCACTGTAGCTTTATATTACTGATCAAGTTACATTTCTACATTTACCAGGTAAATGTCAATTTTACCTTATTTTCCCAATTTACATTCTCATGTATGATTTTCTTCTTTTCTTGCTTGCTTCTCTTTTTGCTTATTGAGACCCGGTTTCCTATGTCTCCCTGGCTGGCCTATTCCTCCTTAGGTAGTGATTCTGTACAGTCCATAGAATGATCTACAATAGCCATTCTTTGGTTTTGAGTGAGTGAGTTTATTAAGCATATAACCAGCCAACGTCAAATACTCCATAGAAAGAGCAAAACATAATCAAACAGGCTCCTCAAAACATCTAGCAGGAGTTGAATGAAAAGGTCCCTTTCAGGTGACCAGCTGGAGCAGTCAATGGAGGAGGGCTCTGGTGTCTGGGCGGAGCATAGTGTCCCACCTATGAGGCTCCTAAGCAAAACAGCAAATAAAATAACACCAAGAAGCCAAGCCCTTCCTCACTGCATCCAGGAGAAACTGAGGAGGGAGTTTGAGGCAGCTGGGAGTTCTGCCTCAGATTTTGCTTCCTGGGTGAAGCTCAGCTCCTTTTTCCCTCCCCATCACAAGATAACTACCAGTAGCATCCGTGGGAAATAGTTTGCTCTTCTCAGAGGCACAGTGTGTCTTCACACTTAGGCTGTTCTGCATTCCTCTCTCTTCCTTGTTCTCTACAGACACAGAGGCGCCAGCCCCATCTCCAGACACCAGGCTTCAGAAGACATTTGACATAAACATGCTTGGGTATGGTCTGGAGAGGCACACTCCTACTCTCAGGGCCAATATCTCAATGAGCGCAAACAACAGAACAACTTAACCAGGATAACTAACCTCCAGGCTGGCCTTAAGGTTCAGGAGGTTCTTCTGCCTCGGCCTCCTAAGTTCTCCAAACTGGAATTTTTGAGTTGTGGATTTTATCTGAATAGTCCTGAGAGACTTGCTTCTTTATACCCTGTGCACAGACTATAGGTAAAAAAGAGACCATTGCTTTTCTTTCTGAGTGTCGCAAAAGGCAGAACATTCGGGGGGGGGGGGRGGGGTTGGCCAGTTCAACACAATAGCAGAGTCCGTGCATATTTCCTCATGTAATTGTGACAGTCAATTAGGGCTGAGTTCTCTTCGATCCCGTAGATAGCATTTCCATTTTAATGAAGAGGCCTCTGCTCTTAATCTAAATGAACAGGGAACTCTTCCATGGCTTGGGCTGTAATAGGCATATCAGTCCACGGGGCCATTGGATCTTCCCAGGTAAGGACTTCAGTCGTAATAAGTGCCCAGTATGTCTTCCGAGGTTGGTTACCCTAGGGGGAACAAAAAAAGGTCATCTGGCTGAGTCTGAGGGTTGGTCACACTGAAGTGTGTAAGACTGTTTACTTTTCTGTTTGATCCATAGGATCCAGGCAGTCAGTCTTGCAGTTGTAGAGCTGATTGTTGCTGGAGTATTGCTGGCATAGTCAAAGCGAGAGCTGGATTAGTTTACCTGCAGCAGTTCTCAACATGTGGGCCATAACCCCTTTAGGGGGTTGCATATCAGATATWTAAATTCCAATGCATAAGGGTAGCAAAATTACAGTTTACAGATTACATAAGTAGCTATGAAAATAATTTTATGGTTGGGAGGGTCACCACAGCTGTATTGAAGGATCTTATCATGAGTAGGATTGAGAGCCAGTGAGCTAGTGCCTTTTGGTGCTCTGTACCCACTAAAAAGTGAAAGGCGTGGGCAACACAGTATATAGGGTCAATAAAGATTAGAGGTGACTAACATGTTTACTGTTGCAGGCCATGTTTATAGATTTAACCAGAAGCCTCTGATTTGATTGGTCTTCCATAAGTCTACTAAATCCAGGGCACTGTGAGTTCTTGAATTGTTTTAGCATTAGGCATCACTGCCAGGAAGAAGGGATTATAGTTGTGAGGAAGCCCTCGAGAAACAACTGAGTGGAGTCAGCTCAATTCAGCATTCTCCACACTCGCCAGCTTACCATGCTGTATAACATTTATTGACTTAGTAAGCCCGTCCCAATATCCCAGCTGATGGAAGGCTAACATCTTTCTGCGAGCTGTTAGGAGGCCTAACATAGCATGTAAAACCTGCTTAGCCATAAAAATTCACAGTGTGTGTGTGTGTGTGTGTGTGTGTGTGTGTGTGTGTGTGTCAGTGTCCAAATTCTCTTATCCCTTTCGCTATTGTGTGGAATCTTTTAGGAATGATATCACTTTCCATATCACATGATAGCAATGTATTATTCCATTTTAGTCTCTGTCCAACAGGATCTATCTTCTATCTTCTATCTAGCTGGTAAGCCCGGAAGTTCATCAGGAATTGGAGCTAGGTCCTTAAGGACAGACTTGGTCTCAGCGAAAGAAAGCAAAACATTTTCTCCTCCACTCAAGAGACGGTCTCATCCTTGGCTGTTCATATCCTTGGCTGCTCAAGTTTGCATGTTCTGTTTTAGTGGCCCAAGAAAGTCGAGGGGAAATTGTTCTTATCCATACCAGAGTGCTACTTTACTGCCCTTGCTTCTGAAGGGCATCAGAGTCCTTTTGACTGTCTTAACACCTTCAGGTTCTTGGATTCCAACCTCCTACCTGGCAACACTTTAGTAAGATACCACACTGAGCAAAGCCCAGAATGGGTCTGGTGGCTTAGAGCACCTGTTCAGTAGGATAAACCACTTAATTCAGAAGGTTGAGAGGAACAGAAATAAAAACTTTCTTTTATTTAGTCACTGGCTTAGCCCAAGGATTTGGGAATGGACACCCTTTGAAGGATGATTTAGAACAATGCCTTATCGCCACAGCAAATCCCAATTAGACAGCAACAAGGTGACACCAATCATTTATCCAATTCTCTCTCCAAACTATGATTAAGAGAGAAGCCTTGGCCTGACAAAGCGCCCTGGTATCTTATTTACATGGCGCAGCAATCCCTAGGAACAAAAATGTCTTCACTACAAATACCCAGGGAGTCAAGAATAACCTGTCAGTTCAGAGGTTCACAGCCCTGCCTTTCTCTGTTCAGCCCGCAGGGCAGGCTGACATTTTCACGATGCTCCAATCAGTTGCAGTAGTAGCATTGCTTCACTGAAATGCCAGGGCTGCTGCCTCATTAGGCTAATGAGGCACAGGAGGAGGCCATAACAAATACAAAGTTGCTAGCATGGAGCGGTGCTGCGCAGGCCTGGAAGCATTCCAAATTTTGCTTCCCAACCATATAACACTGCCTAGGCGAAATCAGTCAATTGATTGTTCTGCCGGCTGATTAGTTTCCTGATTAACACCCAAATTCTCTCCTTTCCTCGGAGCCACTTGTGCTGACTTTAAGGGATTTGGGGCTAAAGGAGGCAAAAGATAGGGACCTCCAAGGTGACAAGAGCACACAAGGAGATTTCCTTCCAGTCCACTTTGACAGGTTTACATGAGGTGGATATCCCACCTAATCAAAGACCTTCCAGGAAAAGAAAAAGCCCAAGAGGATAGGGAGATCAGAGAATGGACCTATATGTCTCCTTGATGGAATCTGGCAAGAGGATGAGAAGTCTCTGGGTCAAGGACTGCAGAAGCACAGCAGTGTAATTGGGGGCTTTGATAACTATAGGCTTTAACTTATCTATGGATAACAGCTGTCGGGTGCAGTTTGGTGAGGAATGCAAATCAGGCAGTCAGTGGCTAAAAATCTGCTTATTTTGAATATATTTAAAACAACTGAGTGTGTAAAATTTGAGATTGGTGCCAGCCAGCTTTTGCACAAATGCTTTCCAGCTTGCTGTGAAAAAGAAAACGACAGAATCAGTATGCATAAGACCTTTGTATCTTTTATACTCCAGTGTCCATGTTGTAAATAAGTGGGTCTGTTCCAGTATGAGTGCGTGTAGTTGTGTGATTATATAGGTATGCTATTAATGTATATGAATGAATATATAAACATATTTGGCAATTTTTGTCTCTGAGTATGCATTACCTGTTTTGTGTGCTATATTAGCATATTAATGCGAGCAAGTTTGAGTCAATGTATGTGCATCTGTGAGTGAGTTTCTAATCATGTGTATTGATCCTAGTATGTGCTTATTTGTGGATAAAAGTGTAAGCTGGATCGCATGCAATTATATTAGCAACTAAATGTAAGCACTTAATATGTGTATGTTTGTGAATGTTTGAGTATAACTGTATATCCTCATGTGACTATAAATGTTTATTTATATGAACAGCAGAAGGATGTCTGGTTGTGTGCAAGGCGAAGGGAATAAGCATAGACGTGATGTGAATATGTTTATGGATGAATAATTAGGTGAATGAATCTTACTGTGTGTTAATATGCAGTCAGGATCATGTTTCTGACTGCATGTGCATTGTTCTGTGTCTGAAAATTCCAATATGTATATGTGTGTAGTTATAAACATAAAAACTTATGTATATGAAAACTTTCATACTAAATTATCCTGTGCATGTAAATATGTTCTTGATTTTGAAAGAATTGTGGTGGCAAATATAGATGTGAATGTATGGTTGTTAGTAAATAGTAAATATTGGGTGGGTATGTGTCCAAATTACTGATATATTTGTACGTTAGCCAGCTTACATGTGTGGAGTACACAAAAATGTATCAGTGTAAGTCTAATAATATGTGAATGAAAATGCAGACAAGTGTCCTTAAGAGACTGCATGAGGATTTTCATGTTCTTCTATATTAATATGTATTATGTTTATGTGATGGTGATCAGTTTTGTGTGAGCACAAGCATGTGTGGATAAAAATATGAGCATTCATGTTTTGCTTATGTAACGTGTGTTTCTGTGAATTGACATAGTTATATGGGTGATTATGTGAGTATTTTCATCTCAGACATGCATATATATTCTAAGTGTATCTGTATGTGTTGATACATATAT
>BDUI01000211.1:314068-359674 GCA_002335545.1 Apodemus speciosus
AGAGAGAGAGAGAGAGAGAGGGGAACTAGAAGACGAGGAACCACAGCAGGGCCCCCAAATGCATACCACACTGATAAAAAGCAATTTAAGGGAGAAAAGCTCTATTTGGTTGACGATTTCAGGGTCCAGTCCATCAAGGTGGAGACGTCAAGATGGCAAGAACTTAAAGCAGCAAGTTACGTTATAGCCAAAGTCAAAAGCAGCGCTGAGAAGATGCAGTCTGTTTGTGCTCTACTCTTCTGTCTTCTCACTTTGCTCAATAGCCCAGCCTAGGAACTGGTACATCCCCCATTAAGGGCTAAAGTCTAAACCCAAACATGTATCTCTTATCTGTGTTTTGTGCCTTGCTCGGCATGCTGCACTGCTGTGATCACTTCCTACCACCAGCACTTGATATGCAACACAGGGCAAACAAACCGAATGGCACCTTCAGCCCTGGAGAGTATCACGCCAAGACATAGGATGTTCTCAGGAACACAGTGAACAACCCACCTCTGCAGGGGGAAGGCACACGTTGGGATATCAAGAAAATGAGGTGCCGTACTTGGAGAAAAAAGAATGTCAGGATTATTCTGGATTACTTATATAAGACTACAGGGTGAAATTTCATTCCGGATAAGCAGAAATTATACTTGGTCTACTTAATAAGGAGGAGTCAAAGGGCCTGGGGCAGCATAGCTGGATGCTCCTCTCCTCCATATAAATCTGATTTCTAACCCCCATGGGATGGATAGGAGGTGGTTTGAGCCACACAGGCCCCAAACATGCAGGAGACACCTGTTCCAGTTTGGACTTTGGCTGCTTTCCATGTTTTTTTTTTTAATGTTAATGATTTTATTTTACTGCTTGAAATTCTCCATATGCGTAGTGATAGCTGATAGGTTATTTCTCCACTATCGGTGAAATGAGCCAATCTAAACCAGATTAGAGTATATTAAAGGCAGGTTTACTGAGAAGCTATGCCCATGCGAGTTCACTGGCCCCAAGGACTAAGGCCAGGGAAGTCGTCATGGGAAAGGGGAGGTGGGGAGGTGAGGGAAAGAGAAAGAGAGAAAGGGGTATGCATGCAGAGAGAAAAGAGAAGAGAGAGTCCAAAATGTTTGGATTATATAGGAAGGAGCCTCTGGGGGAAGGGCAGCCCAGCCCTGGGCTAGAAAATTCAGGGTTGGGGGCGGGGTATGCCAGATAGGGACTAAGGGATGCTGGGAGAACCTGGAGGTCAGGTCTGCTTTGGGATGTAAAATATGCACCAACCCCCTTCCCTTGTCCTGAGTCTGAAACCAAACAATAATATTCTGTCTAGTACTGTGAATACATCCTCACATAAACCCGGCCTCAGGCATGTTATAATGCTGTTACCCATAAGTTCAATGACAATAAAACAACAGAGTGTGACAGTAACCTGTAAGGAAATCAATAATGTATGTTTTCAAAATACTTACTAGAATTTATGCATGTTAGTGTGAGTGTCTGCTATATATGTGTAGATGCCTACAGAGGTTCAAAATGAGTGTCAGATCCCCTGGAGTTGGAGTTTCAGGCAATTGTAAGCCATCCTATGTAGGTGCTGGGATCTGAAGTCAAGTCCCTCTGGAAGAGTAACAGGTTTTGTTTTTGTTGTCATTGTTGTTGTTGATTTTTTTTTATTAACTACTGAACCATTTCTCCAGCACCAAGAAAACACGTTACTTTTTGTTTGGTTGGTTTGGTTTGGTTTTTGTAGGTGCTGTTGTTTTTGAGGCAGGGTTCGTTTCTCTGTGCAGCCCATGCCGTCCTGGAACTCACTTTGTCTGGACAGCCTCAAACTCATGTAGATCCGCCTGCCTCTGCCTCCCAAGTGCTGGGACTAATGGTACTGTGACACCACTGCCTCACAATAAAACACATTTTAAAAGGTATTTTTATAAAGAAACAAACATATAATAAAGTTGCCTACAGGTGACTGGTTAAAATGTCACAAGATTTTAATCCATATCTTGGTAAATA
The DNA here is from genome assembly GCA_002335545.1 of Apodemus speciosus. Taxonomy (NCBI): domain Eukaryota; kingdom Metazoa; phylum Chordata; class Mammalia; order Rodentia; family Muridae; genus Apodemus; species Apodemus speciosus. The sequence goes on from BDUI01000211.1 coordinate 316,055, forward strand.
GTTTAAAATTCATTAGTTCATGACACACAGGAACCATTTAGAAGACAAAAATGCCATAAATATTCTACTACCCAAGGCCAGATATCTGTTATGTGACACATTCGTATATAGACTGTCATTGTTACTATACAACATACAGCAGAGAATAGACTCCTCTGTTGGAAGCCCTCAGTCAATTAACAGTCATAGGTGGCCCAGAAACCCCCAGGGGACTATCTTGAATACATTAATAAGAACATCTACTCATTTTGATTTGAATATATCTGAGATAAATTTTGCTGGAGGGGGACCCAGTGAAGATGTGCCAATTTGTAATGGTAAAGCCAGTGAGGCTAAAAATGGCTAATGAGGACTGCATTGCCATCAGAACCTCAGAAGCAAAAGATGCTGATTTGTATTTACAGGATGAGTGATAAGAAGGTTAAGATCTGGTTTTCTACAGTGCAGTAATGCAACACCCCCTGCTCTACTAGGTTAGCTTGAGGAGTTTAACAGCAGTGGCAAGTTCAGGGCAATGATAAACACTTTCTGAAATTAATTAATGAGTAGGTCAGACAAATCTCTTTGGAGAAGGATGACATTCATGTCATTTGATAGTAGCCCCTGGAGGAGACTGGCTGGATACAGTTATGATCGAGCCTAGGAAAGACTGTGCAATGGGAGTACCACTGAGATAACCCATGGGTAGCTGTGATATGTGGCTAGCATTTGCATGCACAGGTGAAGACAGCCTATAGTTACAAGGCTGTCGATATGGGAAAATATAGAATACACTAGCTAAATAGATAATGGGAAGATATAGAATACACTAGCTAAATAGATAATGGGAAGATATTTCCACGTGCATGTAGAAGGGATCCAATAATCTATATAATATTGAATTGAAAGATTTTAAGGGATGGAACCATAAGATTTAAGGTTGCCATAATAAACCACGTGACACGATTCATTTATTTTAGGATTAAGAACAGAACGAACTGTTCTATTAAATGGACTCTGTGGAGCTAATCACTTCTTTGCTCTCACTGGGTCTTATATAACAGGTTTCAATCCTTGAAGGTGTTGCTTCTAATTTACTTTTGGCCATATTAACTGTTTTAATTGAGAGTTCATAGGGCCTTGTTAAAAAATTTGTCAGGACCTAATTTTAATTTATTATTGACTGAGAACAAGTGTCTACCCACTATGGGAGATTTTAAGATAATATGTGTTATAGACACAAGGATTTTAGACAATAGTTTCTATGGTTAAAGTAAAGTATATCTATTTTCCCTGTAAATTAAGTTTAGTAGCATAATATTATAGAGAAGGGTCATGTTTAAATTTAGAGAGATTCCCCCAGATACAAAAGTTAATTTAGATTCAATGTTGATTAAAGCCAGTTGATGTATCTTAGCAGATGTTCATTAATGAAACCATGTTGTACAAGACCAAAAGACAATGTGCTTTTATCACTTTGTTGCACACATTTAAAAAAAAGAATGTATGTTTTGTTGTACTTTCACAAATTTTGGTTTTCCAGTTAGGCAAAATCTTGAAGTTTGGTTTTTATTGCAAGTTTTGTTTGTTTCCTTGTAGATTCTGATTTGTTACTTTCTTTCATTTCTTCTTGGTTGTTAGTTATTGGGTATCCTTCACAGGGTAGACAGCTTCTTTACCCTGCCTATTCTTATGTATTTCCTCATCCACGGGCCTCACATCAGTATCTTCAGGATTAGAAGCCTTCTCTACAGTGGGCACTACTCTGAGGGGTTTAAGGACTTGGTTTACTCTGGACATGAATTAACCACATTGCTGTGCCACAGGGATGCCACAGATGTTTTCCCTAGAACTAGGATTGTTGTTGTAACAGGAGCTAGACAGTAGAGTAGTACAGTGAAACTTTGCTGGGTCTTCATCTCAGGTCAATGAACCGAAGTGGCCTCCTTCTAGGGCCATGCTATGAAAAATGAAGTAAAAATTCCTCTATGATATTTTATAATATTATGGTATTTCTAGTCAATAGATTTGTGGCTTTGAGGTTTATCTCTAGCCAATAACATATTTCTGGATACAGACTTTCTGGGTATTTGTAGAACAAGTATTATTAGGTTTGCAATAGTCAACTTTCAGTAACTATATCCTCCATGGAGTAACAACTAACATTTCCAAGGTAGGGTCCATGTCTAGACAGGTCATTTATCTATGGCTTATATTGGGTCCACTAAGCTGTTTTCAAGATTAACCCTTTCACTTGCTAGTAAGCCACAAAACCACAGACAGCTAAAGTGCACTGAACAGAAGTGATTTTCACTGGAAGAGAAGTTTATTACCAAATGTGTTTTTCTCTGTTCTTTTCTTATCAGTAGCTGGATCACAAGTCATCATGTACCAGGACAGTGTGCATAACAGTGACCAAGGAAGCAGAAGCACAGGATGGGAAGAGTCACTACTTTCACCTGAACAACTGTTAGAAAACCAAAAGGCTACGGCTAATTCTCCCTGAGGTAGTACCTCCTTTTTTTTTTTTTTTTTTTTACAAAAACTTAACAAAAGGCAATCAGCAGTGGTCCTAAAGTTAGACACAGTGGATACCTACTGAGGATCAGGAGTCCAAACCACAGTAATCAGGATTCAAGTAATGGCAGGCAAAGAAATGTATTGCCAGAGGACTAAAGAGATGGCTACCCAGTAAAAGAGCCTATACTGCTCTTGCAAAAGATGCTACTGAGTAGCTCACGACCACCTGCAACTCCAATTCCATAAGTTCCAACAACCTCTTTTGGTCTTTGTGAGTACTTGCACTCACGTGTACAGATCTGCACACAGACATGCATATATGCATAATTTAAAAGAAACAGTTTTGGGAAGCAAAGGAATAGACCTGGAAAGGTTGCTCAGAGATTAAGAGCACTAGCTGCTCTTACAGAGGACCTGGGTTTGAGTCCCAGCACCCACATGCAGCTCACAACGTCTGTAACTCCAATTCAAAGAGACTCAGGGCCTTCTTCTGGCATCAGTGGGCACTAGGTACATGCATAAGACAAGTAAAACATTTACATACATAAAATAAATTCATAAACATTATTTTTAAAAAGATACAGGAAAAAAAGGAATGTGTTGTCTATGCCTTTACAGGTAAGAGCCTCAGAGACCACCTGTCAAATTTAGGACAAGAATGATGGCATGTCATGGTAGGGTATAATTAATGAATTCCAATCCAATATACAATAAAGACAAGCAAGTGTCACATAAGTCAAAGCATGTGCCCACCAACAGTAGATAATTTCATTTCAGGTAACTTCATTTATTATCATGAAACCATTTAGTTATCAATGGAGCAGATAAATAAAGCTGACCAGACTTCATGATCTCCAGTATATCTTAGGGTTTCTATTGCTATGAAGAAAACACCACAACCACAGCAACTCTTATAAAGAAAACCATTTTATTGGGGATGACTCACAGTTCAGGATCTGGTTGTTTGCTTGAATAATTCTGTAGGCTGCCAGAGCACTGAAAGGAACACTAAGATAAAAGAAGAAATTATACCTGGTCCATTTTGATAAGGAAGATTCTTTGGCTGGGGAAACTTAACCAGGAGCAGAGCTGGAAGGAAACTTGGTGGCTATGACATTTAATAGTTTCAAATACCAGATGCCCCCATAGCACATGGTAACCCTAAGCATCATATCACAACCCCTTCATACACATAAGAGACTAGAAAATTCTGTCTAGCACTTTGGTCCCAAGGGATGGATCCTGGGACTGTTGGGTAAAAACATGCCCGTGGTAGTACAATGATAATTGGGCTGAAGCCCAGGACTGTCTGAAATTGGCACTGGTATCCTCACTCTAAACCCCTCTGGGGACTGACAAATGGGAAGTATAGCCCTCAGACAGTTAGTTCCTCCCAAGCTTCCAAATTGTTGCCAGTCCTCCCTTCATAAGACATACTGGCTGGTCTGCCTGCTAATAGAAGAAGTCTGGAAAAGGTGGCTTTTCCAAAGAAGAGGAGATCTGTATTAGGGTTCTCGAGAGCAGCAGTTCTCAACCTGGCAGTTGCATATCAGCTTGCATATCAGATATTTACATTATGATATAATAGCAAAATTATAGTAATGACATAGCAATGAAATAAGCTTATGGCTGGGGTTCACCATAACATGAGGAACTGTATTAAAGGGTCACAGCAGTAGGAAGGTTGAGAACCACTACTCTAAAGAAACAAAATTTATATGGGAAAGAAAAGTTCAGTCCACAAAGCTGGATGTTTCAGCTGGTCTTTAATCTATTCTGGAATCCCAAAGATGAAGGCTCTAATGCCAGTGAAGAAATGGACTTGCCAGTGAGTGAGGGCAAGGAGGCAAAGAATAAAAGGTGTCTTCCTCTATATAGGCAGACATCATCAGAAGGTGTGGTCTTGATTAAAGGTGTATTATTACTCTACCTCAAAGATCCAGATTAGAAGTAAGTCTTCCCACTTCTAATGATTTAATTAAGGATAAGTCCCTCATAGGTATTCCTAACCATTTGAATTTTAGTTAATTGCAGATGTACTGAAGTTGACAACCAATAATAGCTATTATAAGGCCAAAGTGGAAATTTGAGGTTGGAGTGGGGTTTACCTTGTTCACAATGAGTCAGGTCTAAAGAAGTTGAGCACATCTCTAAGCATGCCTCCGATGCCTAGGGCCTCAGGGCTCTAATGGGACATGTGGCTTGATAATCTGGGACTGGGAACAACATGGAAAGAACTATATGTAGCTAGCACCAAGAGCAAGGGACCTAGATGGGGGACAAGAGTCCCTCCGCAGAGTCACCTGTAAGCAAAGAGCACTGAGAGAATGAGCTGAGAAGACTGGCTATCTCAAAGAGCCTGGGCACAACAAGAAGCAGTCACCCACTCAGGAGCTATACTGCACAAAATAATCGCAGGACCTGTCACCTTGGTGAAAATGCATCTGGTCTCGCCGTCCCCTTCAAGTGGCAACTAGGTCCACAATGACAAGAACCAGTGGCTGGCTTGAATCGACCTAAATCCACACAGACTAACCTGTTTGGTGGGTATCCTGAAACCATACAAAGTGATAGATGGCTTTCACTTGCTGCTGCCTAGCTGTATGTATACCCCGTTGCTCTCTCCTCCTTTAGATCGCTGTATTTTTCTCAAAGCTCCCAGCCAGCCCCTTGCCCACCAGAAGGCTCAGATGGGGATAAGCGGCTGAGGGTACCCTGTACTGGTCTGCAGAATGACAAAATGCTTTTCTGTTGGAAAGGCATGTGCCCTTGCCATTTGTTTCTTGTGCTTAAAAGAAGTGCAATTACTTCAAAATCATGTCTCCATCTCCTTTCTGAAATCCTGAGCAGTTGGTGGGGCCAGGAGAGGAGCCTCTTATACCCATCCCCAGCTCCCTGGGGCTCCGAGCAAATGCAAGCCTTTTGCCACAGCAGGGGTTGGAAGAAGTTTAGGGAAGCTTACCAACGGGTTTTCTGGCAAGGATTTGACACAGCAGGAATTCTCCATCTGGACAGAAATTGGGCTCCAAGAGCCCAAGAGTCATCTGAAATTTAAAATTCCTCAGTGCTTTTTCACCCCAAGACTTTAAAGCTTGGAGGACTGTCGAGAAACGTCAGAGATTATGGTCACCCCCAGATGAAACCTTATCTTCTATCCAGGAAGTGCAAACTTGAAGTGAAAGTTCTTTACTAACATTCTAGAGGGAGTGGGGGGAAGGCAAAGGTCAATAGATAGGGTTCTTCAAGAAATGTCAGGGCATTCCAGTGTCTTGCTCTTCTAGCCCCATCATGTGGAAAGGCCTGGCAATTTTATCTGTAACTGTAAAAAACATGCTGAAAAAAAAAAAAACAAACCCAACAGTCTATTATCTACCAACACAAAAGACCATATGCTATAGGAACACAAACTCACTCACATTAACAACATGAACTCTAGATAAACATCGTTTCCTCTATAAATGGATTACGCAGGTCCCAAGAAGGAAGGAGATGAAGTCATCAGGGAGATAAATTACAAAACTGTGAGGACATCCTTCCAGAGGTTCAGGTAGCCTCTCCTTCCCAGTTGTTGGGAGAGGAAGGATCATTCTTTATGTAGGATGTGGCTATTGGTAAGCTTCCTGTACGCCAGTGGATGGCCCGCAGCCATGCACACATGGGCAGCACAAGCTATGCTGTACTATTAAAAAAATGAAAGCATTCTTGTTGGGATTATGGAAGTAGTTGTGGGGGGAAGGGGAGTATATATTGGCTACCGCATGAACATCTCAAAAAAATTTTTTGAAGATTTAAATATAGGTCATTGAGCCTAACTAACATACATTGCAAATTCCAGAGTGAAGTCATATAGAAAACACTAAGGCAGACACAGAGGCCAGTGAGAACAGGGTTATAAAGGGGGCCTAAAGAGTCCACCATGATTCTGGTTTCTTTGTTTATAATGCTCCCTTCCTTGGGGGCTCTCATTCGGGAAATGTAAACAGTTAGGAAGCACACCACATGGTGTCTTTGGAAGGATTACAGTTCACATGCTACTACCATGAATACTGCCCTCATGTAACAGAGGATGAAGAAATCTCTCCACTTAATTCTATAATCGGTGGTGGTGATGGTGGTGGTGGTGGTGGTGGTGGTGGTTTTTGTCCATCGAAAAGCAGTTCAGGGGCCGGGCATGGTGGCTCACGCCTGTAATCCCAGCACTTGGGAGGCAGAGGCAGGCGGATTTCTGAGTTCAAGGCCAGCCTGGTCTACAGAGTGAGTTCCAGGACAGCCAGGACTACACAGAGAAACCCTGTCTCGAAAAACCAAAAAAAAAAAAAAAAARAAAAGCAGTTCAGAAGGGGGCCTTTCCAGAGCCTTCCATAAAATGGTGAACAATATAGACCAAAAGCGTTCACTATTGTTAGACCTCCTAAGGCATGTGGGTGGAAGGCTTGAAATCCAAGTGGACTTCAAGTTCCTTGTTTGTTAGCTCAACTGTTCAAACAGAAACATGTTCTCCTCTCCTTTTCGCTCAGTAGTGGGTGGAACTAATTAGGCTTGACTGTGCCCTGCTTTGATGGTGAATTTTAATTGTAAATTTATTTGGATTAAGAAATTCCTAGGAGGGATGGCAACATGGCTCCCTGGTTAAGAACACATACTGCTCTCCCAGGGGACTTGAGTAAGGTTCCCAGTAACCATGTTAGATAGCTCACAACTACCTATAAATCCCAAGCCACAGCGGGATCCTATACCTCTGGCCTTTGGAGACACCCGCATTCATCCACTTATATGCCCATACATGCAGAATTAAAAAAAAAAATGTCATATACACAAATGGCCAGGAGTGTGGATTAAGCACACTTTGAATTAATTTCTTGACTGATGCAGAAAGACCTCCCAAGAATGTGTGTGACAGGATCCCTTGGCCTGGAGGTCTGGAGAAGAAAATGAGTAGAACAGCAGCATCTTCCTTTGTCTGATTCCCGATTCTTCCAGATGTCAGGGGACAGCCTTATGCTTCTGCAGCTACAGCCACAAGCTTCTCCCACTACGCTTTTCCTCAACGATGGATGGACTGTCTCCTCTGACCATGAACCCAACTAAATCCTTCCTTTAAGCTGCTTCTTATCATACATTTAGTCAGAGCAGTGAGACTATAAGTAAACTATCTACAACTGCAAATTCTTATTGACTAGGAACTATCTGGGCTGGCCGTTTTGCACGGCTAAGGATTTTAACTGTTAACGAGCCATTTTTAAACAACTTGACTTTTGTAAACAAGTGCTGCATGCCTTCCTGCCTTTAAAAGGGCAGTGAATGACTTTCTACTTCTTCCTTCCCCCTTTTCTTGCAGCAAATGCCTTGCTGCCACTTAAATGCAAGAGAAGGAAAAGAATATTCTTCACCATTCATTTTATGCAAGGCTCTGGAAAGGCCCCCTTCTGAATTGCTTTTCGATGGGCAAAACCCACCACCACCACCACTCCATGGCCCATATGCCACTGGCCATGGTGATCCCAATCCACACAAGAATTAATTAGGCAACCCCATCTCTAATGTCCCTGGTCACGAATCACTGAACACAGACCTTTCAGTCACAAATGGAACAGTTTTTAAGTCATTTCCCTAAGTACCTGAGTTATACACGTGGAGAAAACTGAGGCCTAGAGAAGGAAGAAAAAAGGATTGGCTCAAGATTTCTAAGCAGCAGAGGTCAAAATTAGTGTCTTGTAATTTATCTAGGTCTGCCTACTTCTTTCACATCTTTGGCTAGTATTTCAGGGAACCACCAGCAGGTGGGGGTAGATTTATTTGAAATCCGGCTGTTCTGAGCATCCTGAAGTCACATTCCATAGTCAGACCCACATTTATTAGACAAAACCTAGCTGAAGCCCAATTTATTTTGCTTGTGGGTGCCCTTGTAACTATGAAGATTATCCCAAGGTAGATGACAACGATAAAATTCAATTCCAAAACTTTGTAGCCCAAATTCGCATAAGCAAATGGCCCAAAACACAGAGAAAAAATACAAACATGTCGGTATAATTTGTCAGTATAATTTTTGTCTAGTTAATTCACTAGGATAGCCAAATTTAATAGACTTAAATCTGAGTCTTGATTTATGTTATAAAAGAAAGAGAACTGGTATAAAAGTTCTCAGGTCTGGGTTCTGACTTTATTCTTACAAGAAGACAAACAACAAATAAAAATCATTCAGAGACAAGCCAGGAAACACTCTCTGACCTAGCCAGAGTCACACACTCCACACACAGTAAATGCAGGAAAGGGGGGGTTGTAGTCCAACCACCCAAAGTGAAGTATTTGATTTCCATTTTAAAACCAAAAGCGAACTTGTAACGATTTCTACTTGTCCCTTGAAAATGACATAATCTAAGTGCTATCTTTTTATTAAAAGATTTATTTACTTATTTTCTGTATGCAAATACACCATCATTCTTTTCAGACACACCAGAAGAGGGCATCAGATCCCATTACAGATGGTTGTGAGCCACCATGTGGGATTTGAACTCAGGACCTCTAGGAAGAACAGTCAGTGCTCTTAACCACTGAGCCATCTTTCCAGCCCCTTTAAGTGGTATTTTAGAAAGAGACTTTAGCTACTTTGTGGAGAAGCAACTGGAAAGAAGAGATACTCTAGAAAAGGACAGAGGTTAGCAGAACACCACACAAATTGCCTTAAGTCCCAGGCTAGCTAATCTGGATAAATCTGTTGCAATAGATATAAGTAAAAACTAGACAAAATATAAAAGAAATGTATTAAGAACTAAGAAGTAGTTAAACGGAACTAAACAACAAGAGCCAGAAAGCTCCACAGCACTGAAACCTTCTTTTCCCTAAGGGCATTTGCTGATTCCAGAAAAACGAGTTCAGAAACTGGGCTGTAATTTCTGTAACCTTCTGCACAAAAGGGACAGAAGTTGTAGCTCCAGGCCCAGATGAGTATCATATCTGTTAGATCAGCAGCTGCTTTCAGCTCTGACTCTGGGTAGCCTCCTCCTTGGAAAATGGTGAGCCTACCTTTGTACAAATTTATCGGCTAACTGCCCCATTACCAAGAAAGTCCAAGGAACCTCAAGTCCTGAGCATACAGGGGCTGCTTTCTTAGGCTCAGTGGGTAAAGGAACATGCTTAGAGGGCGCCCACATGATAAAAGCAGAATAAAAACCTGAAAGTAATCCTCTGACTTTCAAATACTGCAGCATGAGTACGCACGCACACACGCACGCACGCACACACGCAAGCACGCACGCACACACGCAAGCACGCAAGCACGCACGCACGCATGCACGCAGGCCATGCGCGCACCCCCTCCCCCAGGCTGTCCTCAAACTTCTGATTGTCCTAGCCCAACTTTCCAAGTGTTTATATTATGGGCATGTGCCACCCTCCTCAGATAATGCTTAATCTTTATATGATTTCTTTTTGTTCTGCTTACCAACCAATGTTAATTCTGGTCCTGAGTAAAATATATATATATAAATGAACATTTAAAAAAAGTTTAATGGTTTCCATGCTGTTTTACTACAACTTTACAACTCCAGTCTTGACCATGTGGACTCACCTTCCTGGGCTCTCTACGCTTAGCTGATGTCTAGTTCCCACAGAGTTTTATATTTGGATAAGAAATTGAAAATGCAATCGTCTCACTTGAGAGAGGGAGTTCTTTACTATGGAGAAGTGTTCACACAAACCCTCAATGTCCATTTCTGAATGGCTGCTCTGCTCCATGTTGTGTGTTATTTTGTGGGCTCTTTAATCACCTGAATCTCAGATTTTCAGATAGTAATCTAGTCTGAAAGCAGCTCTCTGGTTTTCCAAAGAGAATTTCAAGGGTTTTTGTTTTCCTCAAACTACATCAAGCATTCATCTGTTTTAAAAGACAATTATTTCAGATAGCTGTAACAAAAACAAAAACAAAAACAAAAACAAAAACCAGCCATATAACCACCATAGCAAACTGTGTTCAAAGCAACTGATTTCAAGGAGTTGTGCTCTGACTTTCACATACATTGCTGTGTCACATACATATCATGCACACCCACACATGCACATATACGTGCACACACATGTGCAAGAGACACAGTGTACATGCACAGACATTTTTGTTTAATATTATATGAAAACTATCTCAAAGACATTGTGAAGGCAGAATCTCTCTGTGTCTCTGTCTCTGTCTCTGTCTCTCTCTCTCTCTCTCTCTCTCTCTCTCTGTATGTGTGTGCTGACTGAGAACAATGAAACTATTACATAGTTTTTGAGTGAAAGATCAGTATCTAAAACGGAGAAGACATAACTGCTCCTAGGTATGATGGAGGAGAGTTTAATGTAGATAAAAGGGGAAACATAACCAGAGACAGGGACATCTGGGAGAGTCCAGAGTGGACATGGCCACACTGAGTTGGGCAATATGAGAAGATGGTAAAGGAAGAGAAGCCGCTGACCAAGAGGTAAAGGGTAGACCAAAAGGACCAGGAAACCAAAATAGCTTGATTATATAGGGAAGGGCAACACAGGCCCAATACTGGAGAACCTCTAGGCCAGAATCTGCTTTGATATATATTTAACTAAAGCACATTTCAGCTGTTACTTCAGGTTTAAGACCTAACCATGTTCATTTGTTTCACTATGTTGCTAACATTTTCAAAAAGTAATTGTTTCTGAAGGAAGAGTTGCTGACTCTTTTCCCCCTGCTTCTCTTCATTTTGTCAGGGATTCGCCATTTTTTACAGGTCACAGTTCTCTCCCAGAGCCCACAAAATTGAACATTTCACATTTGCATCACATTCTAGAAGTATTTTCCTCCCTTGCCACGGAAAGGCCAGAGCTAAGAAAATGTTCTAGTAAGTCTAAGGTTTGTGTTATAGGGACTTGTATACCACAGAGAACATTTGACCACAAATCTGAAGAGCTAGCGCCACAGTGTCTGAATATCAGCTTTATCACATGAAATATGAATGTGGTAATAGTGCCTATTTTAATAGAACAACTCTGACAGAGGGGGATATTTATCTGACTCAATTTCCTGGTTGTGAGGCATAACCTACCTCAGCTTTCGTTCTAAAAGATCTCATTTGGAATGGCTGCTGTTACTATATATAACCACCAGAGGTCCCCGGCTGTCCTGATTTAACTTTAAAAGACCTTTAATCTACAGTGATAATTTCCCTGAATGCAGGCAAGGTGGCTGATATTTACAGAAGGAATCTTTCTCAGAAGCTCAGTGAGACAGAAGGGTACAAGCATAGGGAATAGAGCCCCTCTTAAGATAGGAGATTTTTAATGCATAGATGGCCTACAACTGCTATTCTCAGATCTTAGCAGCTAAGGGTACTAGGCCTTTGTGCAGGGTGCTGATGCCTGGTGTTTGGGCACTCCCAGACTCTGGTGTTATTCCCAGGAAGCAAAAAATAAAGGTCTTTCATAAACTGTAAATAGTAGCTCCTGGAAGTTTGCAAGACATATCCTGTAGGGCAACATATAGTGCCCCTAGTTAGAAACACCCCCTTACTTTAGTTGAATTTAATTTTAAATATACATAAGCACATAATTATGTATATATTCATTGGACACTCTTGTTAGGAAGACACACATATACATTATGCAACATTTAACTCAGGTTGAGCATATCTGTCTCTCCAAACAGTTGCTGTTCCTTGAAAAAAGATTTTTTAATTACGTGTGTACGTGGGGGGGGTGCATTCTGGACAGAAGGCAGTGTGAAATTCTCTGGGGCTGGAGTTACAGATGGGTATGAGCTGTCCTTTGTGGGTACTGAGACAAAACGGCAAGAGCACTATGTACTCTTAACTGCTGGGGCATGTATCTAGCATTGCATTTAACATCCTTAAGGCACAGCATTTATTCTTCTCAATGACAATGGCAATTTCCCCAGCAAAACTGAAACTATTACAGTTTGCTTTTATCACCATGTGGATATTTAGATTTATTAACACCATTCATTGATATGACTCCTCTTTTTTTTTTTTTTTTTTTTTTTTTTTTTTTTTTTTTTTTTTTTTTTTTGGTGTCTTCTTGACACATTGTGGGACATTACCTGATTGGAGATTCATAGATTTCCTACAGTCATCTGTATTTTTTCAATTGGTCCATGTGACTGTTTTCATCTCAACACCATGATTTGTGGTATATTTTGAAGAGGGGGAATATCATGGCTCCTGTTCCATCATTTTTGTTTAAGATGTCTTGGACTGATGCATAATTTTTGTTGCAGTTGGTTAGGGCTCTATACAAATTTTAGGATCATTCGTACTGATCCAGGAAAGTGGTATTTTGTGGGGATTATCAGGAATTCACAGTTATCATAGGCATTATGGACATTTTCACAGTATTGATTTTTTCCTGTCTGGGAACATGCTGTGCTTTTCTATTTTACTTTGTGAATGTCCTCATCAATTTCTTCCATCCACACTTTATAATCTTTATTACTGACATTACTCGTCTCTCAGGCTAAAGCTATTTCTAAACCTTTTCATACTATGGGAAACAGATTTTTTTTATTTCTATTTCAGAATGTTAACTAGCAGTATTGTTATTAGTCAGATTTCAACTATTATGAAAAATATTTAAGATGAACAGCTTAAATGAAAGAAGCTTACTTTGACTCTCAATTTTTGCCCTACTTTTTTTAAAGACAGAATCTCTCTAAATAGCCCTGGGTATCTTGTAACTCACTTTGTAGATCATGCTGGCCTCTAACTCTACAGTCTCCTGCCTCTGTCTCCTGCGTGCTGGGATTAAAGGCGTGTGCCACCATGCCTGGCTCCAAATTCAAAGATTTCTATAGTCATTCGGCCCCATCCCCATGGCAGTATGGACACCAATGTCTGATGATTGATATTTATGGGACTGAGAATCACTTAACTGAAACCTCTTGCCATGCCTGTGAAGGAGTTGCTAGGAGTGGGTTTATTGAAATGAGAAGACTCACCTTAAAGGTGTGTGTCAGCATTCCATGGACTGGGGCACAGACTGAACAAAAAGCAGAAAGGGGACTGAGCATAAGAATTCATCATGAGAAGGCAGGTGGCTGGGCAGTGGTGGCACACACCTTTAATCCCAGCACTTGGGAGGTGGATTTCTGAGTTCGAGGCCAGCCTGGTCTACAGAGTGAGTTCCAGGACAACCAGGGCTATACAGAGAAACCCTGTCTCGAAAAACCAAGCCAAAACAAATCAAATCAAAATAAAACAAAAAGAGAAGGCAGATGAAGCCTCTCTGAAGTGAAGCATGCAGAGATGGGAAGGGAGTTATAATGGTTGGCTTTAATCATAAGAAGCATGAAAAGTTAGTGAATTTCCTTGTTCAAAGATATAGAACCCTGATTCTAGTTCTGAAAGAGTTCTTTGGGACTAGAGAGATGGTTCTTTGGTTAAGGGTGTTGGTTGCTTTTGCAGAGGGCTAGAGTTCAGTTCCCAACACCAAGACAAGGCAGCATACAACCATCTCTAATATCAGCTTTGGAAGATCTGATGCTCTCTTTAGACTTCTTTGGGCAAATGCACACTTGTGCTTATCCATACACATCAATTTTTAAAATATATTTTGATTTTATGAAGATTTCTTTTATCCTTAATAGAGTAAGTAGAATGTGAAGTTTTATTATAGACCAGAAACCCCTTGAAGTAGAAAAGAGGAATGAAATTCTTGCAGTGATGTTGAAAATGATTTCCTCAAATAATAAGTACAAACTGGTATATGAGTCGCCCGCGGCTACATTCAAATGGGTTACCAGGTCACCTGGAAGGAAAGCTGGGGATGGGAAAAGGGTAGGGAGAGAAACATGGAGTCAAGACAAGATTTCCTGCTCAAGACTCAAAGTTTAATGGAGGTCTCCAAATATATATAGGCAGCCCCAAATTCCAGGGTGTATTCCAGGGAACTGGCCTGACTACTCAGTGGGCATTGGCTCCACTGCTCAGGCAGCTGGGCAGGCCACCTGCTTACTTCAGGAATTTGTAGGCCTGGAGGAACAATGAACTTCACCTTGGTCAATGTCAAGTCTTGCCAGGTGGCATAGCACCCCAATAAGGCTCTCTACAAGTGGGGAGTATAAGGAGGGCATTGGCTCTGAGAATAAACTGCTACTATAGAGCCTGTGAGTTTTATCTGTAATACCACACCTCCATCACTTTATACAAGCAAAACAGATGCACTGTGGTCTGTCTTTCATTAACCACAGAACCAGGAATTGCACCGAGATCTTCATCCCTGCTGATGCAGAAGGGAGCAAAGACTTCCAAATTCACCCTCACTACTAAATCCCAGAAATTCTAAAAATTATGGGCTCCACCCCCATTCATTCATACCAATGTCATGAAAAAAAATTACACTTTTCAAAGCTCAAGTGTGTATCGCGAATTAAGCCATGAAGGCGTTTGGAGAAAGTAGTCTACCTTTCCAACCTCTCTCATAGAACAAAGCCTGTAACAACTAAGGTTTAAATAGAGTCAAAGCAACTGATCTATACTGGCCACAAAAGTATATTCCAGAAGCAAGAAGGCCAGTTAGGAGACCATTTTCATAGTCTACCTCAGAAACAATGGCGACCTTGGGTGGGGGTTGGGGGTTAGAGAAAAAGAAGCAAACATACTGAAAAGTAGTTGGATTTCTACTTTACTCCAAAAATAGGACTTGCTTCCTATAGGTTTTCCTAAGGTTGTGGAAAAATACAAAAGTGTCAAGATTAACACCTATTTCCAGCCCTACACAGCCATCCAATTTTCTTGTGAGCCTGGTTTAGGAGCCCCTCTTGTGTCTCTAACAGCAGCACACTGCACTCGTTCTGCCGCTTTCATCATCTCTACTTGTGCTAAATTATCACATCCCCAGGGTAGAACATGTGTCTAGCTGTGCATGGCAACCTGCCTGGCAAATGGTGTTCTCCTAATAAATATTGTTTATAAGACTAGATGGAGGAACACTGAGTGCTGCTTAATCCACCTGCTCAGAAGGCTGGGGACTGCCAGGTACTAGAAGACCCTTAGGACTCTCTGGTTCTCACAAACGTGGACGGGGCTACGTCTCCTATGGTGTAT
This sequence comes from Apodemus speciosus, assembly GCA_002335545.1. NCBI lineage: Eukaryota > Metazoa > Chordata > Mammalia > Rodentia > Muridae > Apodemus > Apodemus speciosus. Next base: position 331,615 of record BDUI01000211.1, read on the forward strand.
TGTGAATCACCCCTCCCTTTTTAATATTTTAATTTACTCTTTGATAATTTCACACATGTGAATAATGCATTTTGATAAGATTCACCCATCACACTCGGACCCCACTTCTGCTCCCATTCCCTCCAAACTCTTCACCCGAGCAAGTCCTTCTGATTTCCTGTTATTCTTGTTGCTTAAAGAAAAAGGCTCACTGAATGTAGTAAGGGTTGCTTATGCAAACATGGGTCCGGCAGTGTTTACTGGAACATTGGAAACTTCTCGGTCATTTGTACCACTGAACCAACAGCCAGTTCCTCAGCTAGGCAAGGTGTTATTAGTTTATATGGTGTGGGCTGAGGGCGTTGAACAAAATACTTACATTTGAAACATTTAAATTTAGAGATGACAATAAGACACCAAATCCAATCAGAAGTTACAAAGTAAATTGACAGGGTGGCCCCTCGTGACTCAGGTTTCTCTCTGTTACTAGCTCTGCTGGTGACTATGCTTTCTAACTGCCAAGGTGAAACTATAATGAGAGGCTGGTTGTTTTGGAAATGACTATTTCTATATTAAGAGGGCAAATAGTATTAAAATGAAAAAAAATGATTGAACTTAGTGCTTTGCTCACTTCTTGGGGTTCTATGTTCTCCTTGAAATGACCTTTTCCCTCAATTTACTGATCTCCATGACATCCCAACAGGCACAAATGTCTTTGACATATATCCCAGGCACTCACTCTCCCTCAACTGCATTTTCCAACCCTTCTATATACATATTCTGTCCCTGTCCTTATTCCCAATCAGAGTCACATAACTCATCCCAGAGACTATAGATCAAGCCATTTTTCTACAGTAAGCCCCTTCCAATTCTCACTCTCCTACTGTAGAAAAATGGTCCCATAACTTCCAATATTTTTAAAGCATTGTGTGCTCAGTAGTAGATTTAGGTGTGTTCACATATTAATATATTTTACCATGTAATGAAGTCCTATTATCTTATTGTGGAAATGAAGCAATTGGGGCACAGAGAAGTCAGATAACTTTCTTTAGGTCACACAATTACTGAGTAACAAGGAAGAGGGCTGGGATTTAAATCCAAGCACTTCAGACCTCTGGGTCCAATCTTTGACCTTTGCTACAGTGCTCCTCCTTATTACTGAATAAAGAAACAACTTATATTTGTTTTTCAAAGCTGCCTTGAAGATTGAATTATTTTTAGATGCCAGGATAGAATGATCATGTGACAATCAGTGAAAAAGTAGAAAAAGGACATTTTGTAATTCAAGTTCCAGGCATGTCCTCAAGCTGCAACACGCATTTTCAATTATTTCAATAGACACAAAGTGAAGCTCTGCACAGAGTGGAAAAATAATGCATTTCAGTGAAAAGAATCTCTTTTAATGAGCTTGTGTTTAATCGAATGAACATCAGATGGGTCAATCTGATTTCATTTCCATTGCTGACACCTAAATAGAATTTATAACTTTACAGCAAACCTTTCCTGGATGCGGTAAGTTTTTGAATAGGCTTAAGGACTAGAATACTTGTGCATGTTGTCCTCAATGTACTTTGTTCCACGTTAGCCAGGTTAGTATTATTAAACATAGCCTTGGTTGCTGTTTGCCCACTAAGGAATATTGACACCTCGTGTTCTGCTTTAACCCAATACATAACATATAGGGGAACCAATTACTTGTAAGGAACAATGTTCTCACAAACACTATCAAGAGGAGTAGCTACCAGAAGAGCTTGGTGAGTTCTTGTCATCTAGTTTGTGAAAATGAGCCCCATGTGAACAAATCCTATACTCACCAGTGCATTCCAAAGCAGTACAGTCTGTAAATTCAAGGGATTAAGTGGGCCCACATTCTAAAGAGCACACTGCTCATATTGTTCAGTTCCTTAAAATTACAAAGTTCCCAAGAGCAAGCCAAAGTTAACTCTACTAAACCCACAAACTACAGAATGAACCACATAAGAAGTTCAAGCAACTTTGAATCTGACATTTTTAAAACAGCAATAAGGCAATCTCCTTATATACCGTACTCCTTATATAAGAACAGACGGAACTCTCATCTTTTTTTTCCTGGAATTTGTTTTAACCTGTCAAGTGTCAATATTAGTTTGCAGCAAAGGCCAAACACAGCCACCGCATGTTTCTTTATTTATCAAAACAATGGGTAGAGATTCAGGAGCTAAATCATACTTGGGAAAAAAAAGTTTAACTTAGGGTTTTAGTTCCTGTCTATAATTCTGCTGCACTAGGGAGGCTAAGACAGGAGGATTGTTCAAGAATAAGAGGTGTGTGTGTGTGTGTGTGTGTGTGTGTGTGTGTGTGTGTGTGTGAGAGAGAGAGAGAGAGAGAGAGAGAGAGAGAGAGAGAGAGAACATGTGAAAAGAGTACTGATGAGCGAATACCAAAGCTTTCAGACTCTTCAGGAAGTGAGACATAAGCACACAGAATTCTAGTAAAAGCCACTATGTGCTCTGATGACAGGAAGAGCCATACATTGAAATAAAATGACAGCTCTTACAAGTGACCTTGGGAGAAAAGTGTACCGTCTTTGCTTTGAAAAGATGAGATTCTGCTAGAGTGATTACTGAAGATCTGTATTCTAGGGTTACACATGAAAAGTTCAATGGCCCCATGAAGTTGGATCTATGGTAAGCCAGACAGGAAGGGCAGAGAGGAGAGACCTGGACTATAGATCAGAAATGGAGGCTTGAACTGGAATAAAAAAAAGTAGAGAGGACAGTGGGGAGAAGCATTGTGGCTATAAACCTGGATAAACTTGGGGGACAAGCTGAGAATTATATCCATAAACCATGCTTAAAAGCCTAGATAAGAAACATTGTGAACTTCTCCCCCAAATGAAAGCAAACTGTTATAAAACCACAAAAGGAGGAGAGATCAGCACTGGAAGCCCCATGTGATTGTGTTAAGGAATAAAATAAAGATGCAGGGACTTCAGTGCCTTTGACTTGCAGAAGATGATGCACAGCCAAGGCAGGATGCAGGGAGTAGAATGGTTGATGCATTCTCAAATCAGAGATGCCACTATGCATCATGTCCACAGTCACTCAGGTGGAGCCTTTAGCAGAACAGTTCCAAAAAGCCCTTAGGAATTTAGGCCTCCACTGTTCATACTTTGATCACAAGCAACGGCTGTTGTTTCTGCATTTTCTATTGCTTGGGATTCATTGAATTCCAAAACTAAAGATTGGAAAGGACTTCAATGTTAAGCTCACAAAACTATGGTGATCTCTCCATAAAGTTCTCACTACAAACTTATACAGTCTCTCGTTAAGCATGTCCAGCAAGTTTGACCCTCATTCCTCTTGGGTGTGTATTAAATACAGTTTTTCACTGTTCCTTGTCTGTCAGTAACTGATCTAGGTACTTTACTTAACTTGATCTATCAAATTGTACAAATCATAGAACTACAGAGCAAAGAAAAATGAATGGTTTAACATCACACATGTATCTAGTGAATGGCAGTTGGGATTTAGGTTCTAAATCTGAATCCTCTGCTCTCTTGATTAGACTGTAAAATTCTGTCTGCCTGTAAATTCTGCCAGTGGTTCGAGCTGCAACATCAGTTCAGGGACAGGAGTTGGTCTCTTTGAATTACACTTAAAGATACAGATCTTCTGTATCAGTTTCATCACATAAAAAAAAAAAAACTTGAGATGTACTTGAGAATTTGATAAATAAGTTGTTCAAAATCAAAGCCAAATAAAACGAAGTAGCAAATCATTTGGAAGGGTTAATTGCCCTTTCCTCCTCTTAGGATGTAATAGTTTTGTGCTCTCAATTTTCACCAAAGAGCCTTCTAACTAGTAAATTTGACAAGCCCTATACTTTCTTGCGTATGAAGACTAGGTCTACAGTGGGAAGCACTGTTTTATTTTCAGTATCTGAGGGGTGGATGTGAGGGTTAGGACCTTCCTCTTTGGGCTAGGGCGGCCTAGGAGTCATTATACAGCACAGGCTGGCTGGAATGCTGAGAGATCCTCCTGTCTTAGTCGTGGTCAAACCTGTGAGATAAGTTAAGAAAAAAACTGGTTTCTCAAATTCCTAGGGTTTCTCCTTCTTCCTGTGGGTACCTACATCACAGACCTGGACAGAATACCTACGTCTGAGAAGCCTATTGTTTTTTCTCATCGACAAAGCCAATAGTAACTAGCAGATAGTAACATTGCTGACAATAGTAATTAAAGGAAGGTATCTGGACTTACAAGGTAAGAGGGGATACAGTTCACCATGGTGGAGAAGACACTGTAATAGGAGCACAAGATCACTGCATTAGTTATCAATAACCACAGAAAATGAGTGCTGGTGCTCAGCTCTGATTCCCCTTTTTATTTAGTTTTAGATGCCAGTCCATGGACTGGTGCCAAGTACATTCCTTCAGGGAAGCTCTTGACATGTCAGTTAAACCTCTCAGGAAATGCCCTCACAGGCCCATTAGAACCATCTTCTACTGGTTTTGAACCCAATCGAGTGGACAATGAAGATTAGCAACCACAATGAATGGAAGCTAGGAAACATTAGATTCCAGGAACTAAAGATGCCTGGGATCAATGACAAAGGAACTTGGAGGGTTTGAAGAGAATGACTGGTGAAGTCAGGGAGCTATTTTGGATGCTGTTTTAGTTTGCTTTTCTGTTGCTGTGATGAATGTGACTAAAAGTAATTTGCAGGTGGAAAGCATTTATTTCACTTTGCAGTATATAGTCCACCACAGATGGAGCTCAAGGCACAGACCCAACCTGGAAGCAGGAACAGAAGTAGAAACCTCCGATGTTCCCTTGCTTGCTCTCCTTGGCTTCCTCACCCTGCTTTGTTATACAACCAGGGGCCACCTTGGCCAGGGGTGGTACTGTAGCCAATGTGCTGAACCATTTCACAATAATCATGAATCTAAAAAGTGCCCCCACAGACTTGCCTACAGGCCGATCTGATAGAGGCAAATCCCAGATGACTCTAGCTTATGTCAAGCAGAAAATAAAACTTAACCAGATATTTGATGCTGGGTATCTACCATTTACCATGGCTCTGGGCACAGAATAGTTGCTCAGTAAAATAAAGTTATTGAATGACCAAAACCATGGATATACAGATGAACAAGCAAATAAGACATAGTAAGTATTTAACTATAATGATGGTCTGATGAATCCGGTGATTACGCTCATACCTAGAATCTCAACACTAGGATKCCCTTACTTCATATCTGACCATGAGTTTGACCTCCATACCATCTTCTCTTTTTTTCTTTCCTTCATTATTGTTCTCCAGACAGCTGCTGAGGTGTACAGCTTGCCTATCCTGGGTTCTTTTCCTTTAAACTCTATTAATGTTGCCCTTGATCTTCTATTTGAGTCTATTCTTAAATTAATTTACCTCTGAGACTAAGAACCCTAAGACGGAAGCTTAGTTTCCCTGTATCGTCCATAATCTCACATTCAAGTTTATCAGGGAAGCAACTCTCCAAAGGGATTGTTTATAGATTGCTTTGCTATAAGGCCTTTACCTTGTAAGAACTTGCTAATCAGACTCTGGAAAGCTTGTATTGGCTCTTTAAAATCCACAGGTCACACAACGTAGAAAGGAAAAATAATTTAAGTTAGGGAAGAACATAAAATTCTTAGACATATTCTGGAGTTCACAAGATGAACTTTTCCACTTTTCCACTTTAAACTATGATATTGATCATCTTTGGGAGTTTGGGGTCAGTTTAGGTCCTTTTCTATGTGTATGCTGCTCTAGAAATTTGAAATCTACACTATCATCTCTGGTAATCCTAGGATGGACTACTTCCTTATAGCAACATAAGCTAAGAGATACATGACAAAATTGTGAGCTACAGAATGACCATCTATCTTCTGCCAAATGAAATTGTGGGAAAGATATTTTGGCTAAGGCATTTTTACACATTACAAAACCAAGTGCTAGTCTATGGTGGAGACATTTGTGGGAAATGCCTTTTTTAAACTAGAAGGCAGAAGGGACCTCATGAAGAGGAGAATGGTGGCGGGAGGGTCTCAGTGTGATATGTGGCCATCTGTGGGATTTCAGGGCCGCTGGAACTTCCTCCTCCTAAGATTTTCTTTCTGACATAACTCTGGTTATGTATGAACATGGAATAGGTATGTAAATAAAATACTTACTGATAACTCACAGATAATTTTATTTTAAAACAATTCTTTGATACACTTACAATTTTACCCTTTATCAAAGATGAAAGCAAAGGGAGATGAAGGCAAATTTTGATGCTGATGAAATGGACATGGTTGTTTATTTTTACAGAAAGAAATGGATCTTGGCTGAATGTCTGATACAGCAGAACTTACCGCATCTTCAGAATTGATTGCTTTTTTCAGAATTAATCTTTATTTTGATTTTACAATTGTCTATGGTAAGAAGTATATTTCAGGTGAATACATTATGTACAGTGGCAGAAATCTGTATAAGGTCATTTCAGACATTGTTAGGAACGCTGTGGTCATGCCGAGCAAAATTTTGCCAAACTTTTTACAAAATGAAACTCAAAGTAGCAACTGAAACAATTAAAAAAAACATATATGCTAATAGAATGCAATCCAAAGATATACTGCTTTGATAATTGCTTGTTAAGAAACACGGCAGGGAAATACTAAAAGACTTTAGACTCTGTAATCAAACTCTTAAACACTTTTATAAACACAAAAACATTGTGTATGTTGTAAAAAAAATAAAACACTGCAATCTGCAGCACCAGACTCTTTTGAATCGAAGTCGCAGTGTTTCAGGAAGCATTTGCTGCTGTGTGAAGATGTGCACGCACAGTGCCCAGTGTGCGTGTTGTGTATTCAAAAGAGATCAGGCACATTCAGGCTGGTACGCCCGTAGATATATGGTGTGCATTCAGAACCAAGATTTAGGGGTAAAACACATGGGTGAGTGCTGTCAGAAACAAGCTACATTCATTACAGATGACTCTGAATTTATTTTTGTCTTTACAGATCCAAAATCCTTTCACTGTTGCCAAGTTTTATGTTATACCTACTTCCGTTTAAGAACTGTTAGCTACATAATAGGCAGGTATGAAGCTGCTCCTCTGAGGCTCCTGCAGATCACACAAGAAGGGGTGAAAAGAATGAGCCTGAAGATGGGGGTATGGATGGATGGGGACATGCTACATTCTGGGTACAACCCGGCCATTGCTATCAGGAACGTCCAGAAGCCACAGTTATTTGCACTGGGCCTATAGAAGACTAAGCATGTTGGTGAGCAGCCATGGCTTGGAGAGGGGTTCATGAGCCTCTCCTCTGCTTAATGATTAGCTACTGATGGATTCTAGAGCAAAGGGAGTCATTGTCTTCTCTTGCCACTGCAGGCAGGTGGCCCCGAGATTGCAGCCGAGAATCAGCAGTCAGCTGAGAGATCCCTCACTCTAGCTGTATAGAGATTCTGAGGAGGTAAGAAGCCCTTCAAATGCTGGTCTCGAGCAACTTTTTTTTTTTTTCCTCTCAAGTGCTTGACAGCAGCAGTAGATCAAAGGGGCAAGTCGCAGTAAAGGTACAATTCAGGTGCAGGGCTTCGGGACTGGGTCATTTGACTCTTCCCATTCTCCAGTATGACGGTTATCAGAAAGAATCCTTATAATACAAATCTCCTGTTAACAACAACAGCGATTGGTTTTTTTGTTTTGTTTTGTTTTATTTTTTGTTTTTTGTTTTTTGTTTTTAAATGAGGCTTTAACTATATGTCTAAAAGCACCTGGCAGATGTCAAGAGCTATGCTCAAGAAATAAGTTATTGTAGTTATTGTAAAACACTCTTTACTGGGCTGAGTAATGATATGGATACTGTAGTGCTTAATACGTAGTTACCGATTCTTTCTGCTGCTAAAATTGGGGTGGTTTTTTTTAACTTCCGGAGAAAAATATTAATTAGGAAAAGAGGCTGCATAACTTTTGGTATGAAATAGAGGTAGCAGAGTGGATGTCTGTGAAGGGATCTGGCAAAATAGAGTCACCTCCTAAGAAGGCATCACCCCTCACTGGCTCTGGCAGATTGACAGTTTGTCCTGCAGCTGAGTCCTGGGACTCTTTACTCCAAAGACTCTGACAGCATCTTGGAACTCTACTTGTGAACATGCCTGCAGATTCTCTTACATGGCTTCTTATAGCCTTTTATTTGTTCTCTGCTCTGCATCCCCTCCCCCATGCTGCTCCACTCCTGTCCTGAACCGTGCAAGTGCACCTTCGCTTGCCAGATTTCACTGCATGGACGCAGGGTACTTGCATGTTTCACGAAAACAATTTGGAGCCCGAGTGAAGCTCCAAAGCACCCACTGCTGCTCAAGAAGCAGAAGCAGGGCACTTGGGGACATTTTTCAGGAACTTAGTGCTGAGTACCACTGGAATCGCTCAACCACAGAAATCCCTTTCTGTTGGTGGTGGGATGCTGCTGGGTAAAAAGGCTTTCTGAGGAGGCCTGCTAAAGTTGATATCACACAGGCAACTGCAGGACAAATTTCAGCCTGTGGCCACTAGTGGCCAGGTCTGAAACCTCTATGGGCTGCCACTTCTTCCACTGTCCCTTGGTGACTAGTACCACTGGGCACTGAGAAGCCTGGCACCCAGAGACCAGGTGGTACTGAATCATTACATGATGCCAGTCAGTGTCCCAGGCCTGCATAAATCTGTCAAGCTATGGCATGGCTCATTAGGTGCCTGTGCTATTGAATTTTTGTGACGTCCATGGGATTAAGCCACTGCCCAAAGCTGGGGTTGACGTCCAGAGGTGAGTGCTTGTTTGGTTGTTAAGCCATTGGGTAGTATGCAAGGTACTTACACAGTTGCGTTTGTGCTGGGTATTTGCAACCAGCTGATGAGCTGTCCAGGTGCAGCTGTAGGTAGGTCAGTCCTTTTCCAGCAATCAAAGCATTTCATATTCACCGACAGCACTGTCTAAAGCCAGCCTGCTATTAAGCCATCCTCCTTGCGGCTGCTTTTGTGGCTATCAGCTCAGCGCGTGCTACTAAAAAGCAAGCAAAAATCACTGCAGAGAAGTCTTTATTAGACCTGATGGTGCCACACCACAGAGGCAGCACGAGCATGTGTTCCCATAGACAGAATGAACCTGAGCAGCCCACTTACATGGCCCAAGAAGATTGTGTTTGGGACAATCATAGCAATTTATTTGGCCAGCCACAGCTATTTGTTTTGTGCCAATGGCAATCGTCATGGCTTGTGTTTTGTACAAGTCACAGCGTTGTCACAAAACATGGAATTTCCTTCACCAGGGAAGAAAGTAATACCACTTTGGCCAAGGTGAAAAAGGTTCATCAAGACATGTGATTGAAAAAAAAAATGTAGAAGTAGAAACTCTTTCAAACTGTCCTGCATGTCTGTTTCAAGGACCCTGGGCCATCAGCTGTGATTGTTTGACTGTTGTCTCAAAGCAGCTAGGGAGTGTTAAGGACTGCTGGTACTGGCTACCTGTTAGATTTAGGCTTTTAGCTGAAAGTGGCTTGGGGCAGCACGGGAGAGCCAAATGGCTGCTAATTAGGAAGTGACAATACCCCATCTTTGCCTATTTACAGGGAAATGGACATCAGAAAGAGTCCCTATAATACAAATCTCCTGTTAACAACAACAGCGATTGGTTTTTTTGTTTTGTTTTGCTGTTTTTTTTTTTAAATGAGGCTTTAACTGTATTAGTCTAAAAGCACCTGGCGGATATCAAGAGCTATGCTCAAGAAATAAGTTATTGTAGTTATTGTAAAACACTCTTTACTGGGCTGAGTAATGATATGGATACCGTAGTGCTTAATACGTAGTTACCGATTCTTTCTGCTGCTAAAATTGGGGTGTTTTTTTTTTAAACTTCCAGAGAAAAATATTAATTAGGAAAAGAGGCTGCATGACTTTTGGTATGAAATAGAGGTAGCAGAGTGGATGTCTGTGAAGGGATCTGGCAAAATAGAGTCACCTCCTGAGAAGGCATCACCCTCACTAGCTCTGGCAGATAGACAGTTTCATTTTACCCACTTCTTCCTCCAACTGAGGTTCTCTCGGGGCACATTCCCAGACTCCTCTCCATTGTCCTCTGCCTTTAAACTATTATGTTATCATAGTTTATTTATTACCTAAATCTCTTCTTAGTCTCTGAATCACCACCATCACCACCACTACCACCACCACACACCTACGCACTTTTAAAACCAATTCTCTCTGCTGAAAGGCTCCAGAAGTCTGCTAGCCAGCGTTGCTAAGCAACACATTATCACATGGCCACTGCAGCAATTTCCGTCTGCTCCTCAGACTCAACACTAAAGCTAAGATTGAGCATAGCTGAGGAAAGAATGAGTGTGATTGCTTCACTTATGGTTGGTCAAAGGTGTCAGCTTCACGCCAGGATAGCTAAGTTACAGGAAATAAAGTTAGGGCAAAAGCTAAAGAAATAACAACTGTGGCAGGATCCCATGTATGCTGTCTGTTGCATGGGGTTCTTAATGTGACATGTATGGAGCTCCTACAGGTCCACTATGGAGAAGCTACAGGGGAGGAAACTACCATACAAAGTTATATGAAAGTCACTTCTTTATATTTAGTCCTGTGTTGTTGTTGTTGTTGTTGTTGTTGTTGTTGCTTTGAAGGTCTGCAGCTTTTATCAAATTCACAACAGGACTAAAATTTTCTGAGACCTTCTAACGTGTATATCCACCCCCTAACCAGGGTATCGGTGCTGAATGGCTTCCAAGGCCCCTTCCACATTACCATTTCTCTACTCTGAGACAGCCTCTTTAACTGCTTTAATGTGTCCCTCCCCTCACCCAATGCTTCCAACCAATCATGAGGTTAGAGGGAGGGGTCAGAGGAAAYTGAGGATAGAGTGCTTTTTCCCCTGGCTACTTGCCTAGTTTTCCAAAGATTCATGGACTTCAAATCCAAGAAGTCTGTTCTCAGAACCCACTTTCAAAAGGAATACCTAAGTTTTGCACCTTGCTGAGTTCAATTGTGCCACAAAGACCTGACTGTATGTGCACTTCCCAGAACCTGTTACATCCATGCACATACCACCACCCTAAGCATATACAATTATTACCAGTAGAACTGAAGTGCATGTGAATGCCCTTCACATGAATTCTTCCCTTCTCTCCATAAGTTTTAATCATTGGCCTAAATCATTGGCCTAAAGATATTGATCTTTTTCACATACATTTTCTAAATGCCACATTTGTACTATTCCATGTACATATGCCTTTCATTATAAATATATAGTGATTTATAGTGATTCACTATAAATACATAGAAATGCTGATTGCTTTGCCTGTTTGTAAATTTCATATGCAAGCATCAGATAGGGGCACATCAATAGGAACACTGCATATTCTACATCATAAAAGCACATTTGTACACTGTTTAGGAGAAAGTATCTCAGAACATAACCCCTGATAATAGTGTGTTTGTTCCACAGGTATCTGGAACACTTAGGAAACCTGAATGAAGGTCTGCCTTAAGGATCTCTGATGCGAAAGGTCTGGAATAGTGCCCAAGAATGTATATTTCTATCAAATTTTCAGCTGCTGCTGCTGCTAGTGGTTCACACCAACTCATTATTAGATCACTTTGTGTCCTGGTAAGATAGTTGCTTTATCTTTCCTCAATGAAATGCATTGAGAACTAGACTTTCATTTTTCACTGTCAGGAGTGGAAAACAATTCATTTTAGTGCCAGCCAGGTGAGGCAAAACTAGAAAGAAGAGATATTAAAAATAAATTTGACTTGGTGCTATTCACATAAAAACTCTAGAGCTTATGCAATGCAAACAAACGTTTTATTTTTTAACACGAGCAAATGTAACCATCTGCATCTCTGAAAAGCTAGTTTAAAGTCAAATGCTCGGTGACAACATTTTTCTGTGATGAACTATAGAACAATGTCAAATTTCTGGGCTACCAACCCCCAGAAAATGAATGAAGAATATTTTTCTCTTTATCCACATGTTTCTTTCTTCTAGGCTTTGTGACTGTAGGAAGAAATAAGATACAAGTAATATTTTTATGCCATCAAAAGACACTACTGATTTTCTAAATCTGATCAGTTCCGGTATAACTATTGTCACTCAGTAAGGAGAAATATTTCCTTCTTGTGAAACCGACCCTTACCTATCAGAGTGCTTAAGACTTGGATGGCTTTACAAAACCATCTTGGAAAGAAAAGGGACTGATCCTGGAAAGGAGAAGGGATGACAAGGGAGAAGATAGTGAACTATGTGGGGAATGTATTCCACATACCCTGTATACCTGCATAAAATTATATAACCTTATAGAATAAAAAAGGAAAGAAAGCATTTGAGGACATCAGTCATATGAACGTCATTGCCCTTCTGTTCACCATTATAAATGCTCATTTATTTCTCAATGAGTCCACTCTGAATAAAGCTTTCTGCTTGTCATCAGTACACAAACCCTATGCATTTCCTCAAACACCCAGGACCTCAGTTTCTGTATAAATGGACATTAAGAAACATTAAAACTGAGCAAGGTGGACAGAGGGGATGTAAGCTTCAGTAGTAACTTAAAAAATGAATTTTATTTAACTATTCCATGAACTATCAAAATCTCAGCTAAACTAATATGCATTCATCATGAACTGCAGTCTCACCTGAAACTCTTAACTTTTCAGCACTTTGGGACTAATCAGCCCTTCCCAAGTACTGTTAGTATGAAAGACTATATTTCTATGGCCAAGAAACAAAGGCCAAGCTTTTTCCCTTGGTGATCTTTCTCTATTGGTTTTCCTACCTGTAGCAGTCATATAGCTGTAGGCTAAAGGACTTGCAGCTAGGGATGAAATACATAGAACATATATTGACTTCTGTGTATACATACATTATTAACTTCAAACTGTTACTTTAAAACATAAAATCTCCAAACAATAGGGGTATGCCCAGAGTGGTTAATTAATACTAAGAGCTGTAAGTCTATACCTGCATTCCTCAGGGCAGTGACATTCTATAGCCCCCGTCCTCGTAGTCCCAGTCATTGTAAGGCCATGCTTCAAAGTCTCCAGTTTTGTTCCTTCCCCACAGCTCCTCATCTGCAATTCCTTCAAAGGCATCATCTGAGGTTTCATAGGCACTTGGCTCATAAGGGACCAGTGAACGCATATCCAGCGCGTCAAGGCCATGGAAGAAATAAGACAGCTTATACTTAACTTCCTCACTCAGGAATCCATTAATAGCAGAATCTGCAGAATAGAAATGTGAGAGAAAAATGAGAGACTTCCTGAATCCTTCTTAGTAGCTGCTACAATATTTCTATTGCTCTCACATTTTCGGAGAAGTTTTCATAGTGACAATTTTACCCTCTTACTCAGCACTAGGACTGCTGTTATTCCTGGACCATAGAATGAAACAGGGTCAGAATCAAACTCATTCTGCTCTTACTCTGGTTTGTACGCTCTTAGCAGAGATTCATGGAAAAAGGATACACCTGAGGCTGAAGCAGGAGAAGTATAATGAGTTCAAGGGTAGATGGGGCAACATAATAAGAAATTCTTTCAATAGAATGAAAACGGCTGGGAAGATAGTTCACCCAGTAAAGGTCACCTTGTAAGCATGCAGCATATTTTTGATCCATCCTTTCAACCCACTACAGAAAAAAAAAAGGGTGCCTGGTGCTGTGACTGGTAATCCTAAGGTCAGGGAGGTACAGAAGGTTGGATCACAGGGGATRGCTGCCCAGCCTTCTGGGCCTAATCTGCAAGTTCAAAGTCAGTGAGAGACACTGTCACAAACACACGAAAAGGCGGATGGTAATTGAGAGTCAACATTCAAGGTTGTCCTCTGGCCTCTTATGTGTGTACATATATAAGCTACTAAAAAGCACAAGATTAAAAAGTCTGAAGATGCACCTCAAGTGGTAGCACATGTGCCTAGCAATGTGAAGCTCTGAAATATAAATGAGAAAGACAGGAAGGGAGGGAGGAAGGGAGGAAGGGAGGAAGGGAGGGAGGAAGGGAGGAAGGAAGAGAGGGAAAGAGGGAGGAAGGAAGGAAGAAGAGGGATAGAAAAGAGGACAAAGGAAGAAAGAGTTAATTTTCTGTAAATTTTAAAAAAGAAAAGAAATCCCCTTAAATTTGCAGTTTCTTAATCCTTGAAGATTTAAGTACTCTAGTTATAGTAATTTTCATGGATTTATCTCTGTGGTTAGTTAGAAGACATACCTTTTCTCACACTACAGGGTCTTTACTAAATAGAGTTTCTACTTGGGCACACCAGGCCCCAAAGTTTACGGGGCCTGGACCATCACTTGATCAGGATTAACAAGTTCTAAGCATGGGTTTTATGTGCTTAGAAGTGTCACAAGCGAGAGCAAGGGTAGAGGAATTGAGAGCCACTTTGACCCTGCAGCTGCACAAACCTGGGTTAGCTAGATTCCAGTCATCTGCACAAGACTTCCCCCAACCCCCCTCCCTCAGTCTAGGCTGCCCACTGTTCTGCCTTTTCTGATGCTGTCCTGACTGTGGGGTCCTACATAGAAGCCTGGGATTCCCTCTACTGTGAATCATCTTCCCATTCCCATACCATGAACAATTCTGCAAGGATTTACATCCGAGAGTAGTGCCTGCCTATCACAAGATACTTGTGGTGCTCAGCCACAATAAAAAATAAGTTCCTTCTATCAGGTAACAGTAAAGGGCAAATTCTATCCATCTAGAATGGGAACTAAAACATCACAGTAACTCACAGACAGTTGCAGAATCGTCGGTGTCATAGTCGTCGTCATCATCATCATCATCATCATCATCATCACTGTAGTCGCTATCATCGTCGTCGTCGTCGTCATCATCATCATCATCTTCGTCCTTGTAGTCATCGTCATCAACTTCATTTTCCTCCTCCTCCTTGCTGTCGTCTTCGGTCAAGTACTCCATGAAGTTAATGTCCTCATCGAAGTCCTCATTGAAATTGAACTCAAATCCATCATCTTCTGCATAGTCGTGCAATTCATGTTCATTTACCTCATCTTCCTGCTGCAGATTTTCATTGATGGGTGGGGGCTTCTGCAGCATGGTAAGGTCATCCACCTCCTGCCCTCCTTTTTTCCTAATGTTTTGCAAGACTAAGTGGCATGTCAGGAAGCCTAGAAATCCTACAAAGACAAGCCATTCAACAGACAACAGAACTACTATGAGGTATTCTTCCCTCAGGTCCAAGTCTCCATCACTACTAGCTCCAATGCACAAGCCACCTACAGCGAAGTATTCATTGCCGGTGTAGGCCATGTCACAAGGAGCGTGGTCGACTGGTGTTGCAGTAGGTGTTTTGTGCTAAGTTGCACTAAAGCTGAAGCCAAGAGCAGCGGCAGCAGGTCAGAGAAGAGCAGCACCCGTCTTTAGCCCGGCGCTGGGGATTATGGGGCACGGCGTTTGCCCAGGGTATGCTGGGAAGGGCAGAGGTGGGGGCCTCATGACTAAAAGGAAGTTTTCTGGGCAACAGAGTCTGCGCAGTGAGTACAAAAAGAACTTCTGAGACTACGCCCTCATCTGGAGGTGGAGACAATAAGAAAAACACCGGATATGCTGTGATAGTTGGCGGAAACTACAAGTCACCAAAGGCGGGCTCAAGAGCTCTAAGCTTATTGGTTGAAAATAGTCAGGCTCAAGACACACTCAATGACTGACCAATATATTCAGGCTGTGGTTAAGTTCCTTGGAAGACTGCATGGGCTTTTGATTCTCTAATTGCAGTGAATCTGCTGTAAAGTGTTTCAATATGGGGACTAGCTTGCTTCCCCCAAGTCCCCTAGGGACAGCTTGTAACAAAAGGGACACAGGCTCTTAACATGAGAAAACATAGCGATCTGTTACTAGCAATCCCCAAACTAGACACCCGAAAGAGAATGGCCATTTGCCCGTGTCAACAGTTTTAAAACTGTATGTGGCCACCGTTCGGCAAAACTCACGATGCTGAATGCCATGGCCTGCTACTCCAGAGGCACCAGGGCTGCTRCGAGGAGGGATTCTGGTCCAGCCTCGTCCTTCACCTCCCCCAGATTCACCACATAGGGTAGGATCCTAACAGTAGGTGGACACAGCAGGAGAGACCCACAGGTCAGGGGATTGCAGGAGGCAGGCAGCAGGGCGGGGGTGGGCTGGGGTGGCGGGGGTGGCGGGGGTGGTGGTGGCAAAAGTCCGTACAGAAGTAGTCTCCAGGGGACTGTAACAGGAAGGCTTGTCATCACTGCAGTGTGCGCGCATGCTATTTATTGACTTTGGTCGGAGGGATCTCCACTCAAGGGGTTCAGTTTCCAGTAAGAACACCAAAAACGCCAAAGTCAAATGTAYAATTATGGACTATTTTGCTCCCGGGACACAAACGGCCTCAGATTTGTTTTTATATTGTTGGTGTCAGAGGACAAATAGCTATTCTTCGGTCTAAAAAAAATGTAGCCTCACCTTACATAAAAGGATAAAAGCTGTATACATCTTTATGAAGTACTATGTGTAGTATGGTAGACTTAAGTTACATAATAATTCAGACTTGATAAACATGTCTAATTCTTTAAGACTCTCTCATTTGTTTCTGGTGAAACCTTACTTGATTTTTAAATAGACAGTATATTGTTGTTATCTATAGTGGCACAACAGACCTTTTGGTCTCCCCAATATTCATTGATCATTATTAGTTAGAAATGGATTACACAGAAGAAGGGATTTTCCTAGTGTATGTTGTGCTCTCTGATCTCCTCTCCACTTCTTTTGTCCCTCTCTTCTCTCTGAAGTGGAAACTTAAAGATTCTTCACGGATTGGTCCACCTTACATTGCAGTAGTTGAGCTGCATTTGTTGGGACTCCATAGAGAGAAACTTCTGGTGGTGTGCTGCAGTTTCTGGCTATTTCCTTGTACTTGGGCTGATTGGCAGAGTGATGTCAGCTGAGACTCATTCCTCATTCCAGACAGCCTCTCCCGGGAGAGCAAGCAGCACAGAGCCATTTACAACATTTCTATAGAGCACAACTATTGCCATTTTGTACACCCAGTCCATCATGTATGTCATTAAGATAGAACACTGTCCTCTATCCTAACTAAAAGAACTTATAACTTTACACCTGGCTTTAGATTGTATGCCATCTGAAAATCATCCTCTCAAATCTGTTCTCTTAAAGTAAATAGCCTGGGTTGGCTATGAGACTATAAGTAGTTTTTCAACCCTGTCAGAAATCTGAGAATGACCAACATTAACTGAAAATATATAGGATGCCCAACACAGCTTCCAGAACTGAGACAAATTGTAGAGACAGCTGCCTACCCATACAGCCCCAGTAAGTCAGGAAGATGGAACATGTCTTCAGCCTTCTGGCCCAGGATCATCTGACAGACCTTAGAGAAACAGGAAATTAAGGACTACCCTATTCTGTCTCGGCAGAACTTAGCTGTCCTAACCTGTAAGTTGTGTCTGCTTTCTGGACAATACAAGTCTGCAGGAGAGATTGGCAATTTTCTTCCCAGTGGCAACCTAGCCACAATGTACAGCCTCACCTGGAGGTGAGATGCTCAGCTGCTTCTTTGAGTCCAGGAACTGGAAGCTGTTAGAAGCAGATTTGTCTCAACAAGTGAATAAATATCATTAAACGTCATATTCTGTAGATTTCTGATGGATTTGAAAACCAATCTATCTATATAAAGTATTCTGGACTATTCTCCATTAACTACTCTCAGCCATTTCTAATTAAAATAACTGAAAACACCCTAGCAATAAACTAAGAGCCATGAATTTGCTATTTGGCCCTTAAATTATGGGCTTAATCACCTCAGATAAGTTTATAATAACAGTTATAGAAGGACTGGGTCTAAGCCCTGTACTTTTAAATTTTTAGTATCAATAGAAGAAATTTATACTAATGAAAACCTTGATTTCTGCATCAAAATAAATTCTATACCAAAATAAGAAATTATGACTTCAGCTTAGTAACAATTAAAAAGGTTTCTACCAAATGAGATTATCATTATACAACAATGATATATTATACAATATCAATTCTAGCTATTTCCTCCCTGTTCTGAACATTACCATTTATTTCTACATTCCCTAGAAAGACAACCTATAATAACCACCCCTAGCCCTAAAGCCCAGGGAACTGGGGTGATGATTCTTCATAACTTCTTCAAGCTGAATATGGGCATTGAAATATTTTTGAATTGGGGAGGGGAGGGAAAATATGGGACTTTGTTGGCCTTAAGAAGGCCACACCAACAATTGATTTAGTATTTGATGCCTGTGTCCTGACTGGATCTGACTGGAAACCCAAGACATCAGAAGTTCAAGCAGGTTAGTTCAGCATGTCTGATGAGGAGATTCACCAAGGCTGTATATTTTGTAATATACAAATCTCAAACACCATAGACACAATCCACCTATCAAATGCTGTCTGACAAGAAGGAAAAAGTGGACCCAGGTTCTGGAAAGGCCCAATGCAGCAATGCAGGGGTATACCAGGAGTGGGAAGGGGTGAATAGGGGAACAAGGGGAGGGAGAAAGACATATGGGACATCTGGGGGGCAGGGAAACCAAAAAAAGGGAAATGAAATATAAATAAAGAATATATCCAATAAAAAAATCTATCCTTAAAAAAAAAACAAATCTCAAAATAAAATTTTAGTATCATGAAGATAACCTTTTGTTTGATTCCCTGGAATCTAGTTCCTCAGGGGGTCACCCTATATCAAATCGGATCCATAGTACTCTGGAAGGTGTATAGACACTAATCGCCTTTTCTAAAAACACAAAGACAAAACCTTTGTCCAAAATCAGCATATCCTTGAGCCAGTAACCAGAAAAGCCTTTATTCAGAACTCTCTCCAAGAGGAAAAATATAACCACAAAACTCAAAATCACACCCGTTTTGAAAATTAAAACAATCTCAAACAAACGAAGTAAACTAGAA
Organism: Apodemus speciosus; assembly: GCA_002335545.1. Taxonomy (NCBI): domain Eukaryota; kingdom Metazoa; phylum Chordata; class Mammalia; order Rodentia; family Muridae; genus Apodemus; species Apodemus speciosus. Next base: position 350,543 of record BDUI01000211.1, read on the forward strand.
TATCGCATGTGCCTATACTAGGCCTTTCCTATCTTGCCAAGCAGGAAAAAACACTCAAGATTCCCGTGGAGCCCACGTTAACAGAATAAGAGCTTCCTGTGGCTGGTTAGACAATCTATACCATCTTTCCGTTTGGATCTCTGCCCAGAGCCACAAACATATTTTATTAATACCTGTATAATATCTGTTTGTTGAACTCTCTACCTGGAGCCACAGACATAGATAATACTCGTTCAAGGCAATGATTATCACTGAACTCTACTCTGGAGTCAGTGACTAATATTCCCTATCCTAGTTCAAATTAAAACAATCTAAAACAAATGTAGTAAACTAAAATACTGTATGTGCCTATACTTAGGCCTTTCCTATGTTGCCAAGAGGATATAAAACCTAGTATTCCCGTGGAGCCCACGTCAGACAGAATATGAGTATCCTGTGAGGCAAGTAAAGCAACCTTATACCATCTTATGGTCCCGCTCTCTGCCTAGAACGCTCAAATTGTTACACCATCTATCTGTTCAGCTCTCTTCCTGGAGCCACAGACATTTATTTTATTAATACATGTTATAATATCTATCTTTTGAGCTCTCTACCTGGAGCCACAGACATCATTAATACCTGATCATAGCAGTTAATTATCACTGCTCTCTACTTGAAGTCAGTGACTAATTTTTGCTATTCTAGTTCTGAACCAGGCAAAATTCCCCACGTGATTCGGACAAAATCTGTATATAAATCTGTCCTAAAAGCAAATAATCCCAATTTTATAAATACACAGTTCAACCAGTCTCTGCCCCCAAGAAGTAGGCAACTTCCATTCTATAGCTCTCTGCCTCAGAGCAGCCTGCATATCCCACAGCAGGGGACCTCAGAGCCTGCTTTCTATGTTTCAATTTCTGTGACTGAGTCCATGTGACTCATGTCAGCTCTACCTCTCCTGATTCCTGTTTTCTATCCTGACTCACCAAACTGGACTACTAGTATATCCATGAAGTGTTTGCAAAGGGATCAAGCCGATGCTGACTCCTGTGAACTGAACTGCTAACTTTCTGACTATAGATAGGATATGCTCCAAAGAACCTTTCTAAATAGGCCTACTTGCCCCATAGCCTTTCTTTTCTGCTACCTCTGGTGGGTTAGAAAGGAGGTTGAAACATTTAAGAACCATCATTAAAAGAAGACCTTGAAAAACTTAGTTATATCTCTCTGCTTTCATGGTGCAGCTGTGTGCTTGGGTGTGTGTGTGTGTGTGTGTGTGTGTGTGTGTGTGTGTGTGTGTGTGTGTATACAGAAAAATCCCAACCACCCACACACTTAGCACAAATATATTTCCATACAACCAAATCATGTTTGTTCTTCTCTCTCATTATCCTCTGCTGCTTTCTTCAATTTTAGACTTCAAGGTATATCTTGATTTTGTGAAAGTTACCATAATAACTAGAGATGTGCAGTTACCTCTGTTGTATAATTATTTGTGTTCCTTTGGGGGAAGAAGTTAGAGAGGTAAGATTTATAAAAATATTTTTCTAGTTTGTAGAGTAATTTCCTCAATTATTTCCATAGTGGCTGTTCTAACTTACATAACCATTAGTGAGGTGGAAGGGTACCCTCCACCTACTACCTACTCTCCACACACTCAAGTGCTTATGGAGTTTGTTGTTTGTTTCTTGATAGTGTACATTCTGCCTGAGATGAGGAAGAAATTTTGATTTTAATGTCCAAGATGAAAAACAACGATAAACATTTTCATATATTTTAGGCAGTATTCTTTGACTTAGAATCTCCCACATCTAAGATCTGCTTTACTCACGAATAAGAGGAAAAAATCATAGTTTAGGCTTTAAAATTTTAAACCTTGTTATTTAGTTTTGTTGCCTATTTGTTATGACTAGAATATGCAGTACAATTTTAAATAGAACTGGTGAAAGGAGGCATTCTTATTAATTCATGTGTTGTATTAGAATTGGTTTTATTGTTTTCAGTTATGTGTATGTGTGTGTTGAGATATGTGCAGGTGCCCAGAAAGGCTAGAGATTTTGGATCTCTGAGGATCTTGAATTAGAGATGGTTGTGAACCACATGGTGTGGATGTGAAGGGTAGTAGTGAAGGATAGTCTGAGCATCCCCTATTCTTTTACTTTTAATTTTTAATCTTTAARAAAGTAGAAGTTGGGTGAGTAAAGAAGTGGATATGATCTGGGAGGAATTGGGGATGGAAAATAATATGATCAAGATGTATTGTATGAAAAAATTAAATAAAATAGAAGAAAGCTTTTAACACCCAGTGACATGGTTCCTGTGAGTTGATCATGAATGGCTGCAAAGCTATGAGGTTCTCTTCATTCTTAGTTTGCATATTGTTTTTCTTATTCACGTAGAAAGATTGATTGATTATGTCCAGCTCTTTTTGTATCAATGGAGATGGCTATGTGGTGGTTTTGCTTTTGTTTTCATGATATATTAGTTATTTTTTGGTTTATTCAGACAGCATTTCACCTGGCTGTCCTAGAACTCACTATGTAGACAAGGATGGCCTCAAACTCAGAAATCTGCCTACCTCTGCCTCCTGAGTGCTGGGATCAAAGGTGTGTGCCACCACATCCTGCCTTTTCTTCTCATTTTAATGGTGTGTTATAATGATCAGTTTTTGAACAATGAACCATTTTTGTATTTCTGTGATAAATTCTTTTTTTTTTTGACCCAGATACAAATCCTGTTTGTATTCTGCTGGGCTATACTTGCTGGTAAATATGCTGAGATTCTTAGTTCTACATTTATGTAGTAGTCTTTTCTGATGCTTTACCTAGCCCCAGGGTCAGAGTTACTCTGGTTTCCTAGACTGAATTAGAATGCATTTCGTACGTTCTTCCTTATTAAAGAATTTGAGAAATACTGGTGTTAATTCTTCCTTTCATTTTTTGTCCAACACTGAAGTGATAATGTTGAAGTGATAATTTGATAACCTAGGGGCCTCTAGTTATTAGTGTCCATGTTTCATTTTATTTATTATTCAGTGTTTTTATTAATTTTTGCTTCCTAATATTTTAGCTAACTGTTCTCATTTGCTGTCATGCAATTGTTCATACTACTTTCTTAGGGTACTTTTACCATTTGCAAAATGTGCCACAATGTTCCTCAATTAACTTGTGACTGTGGTAGTTTCCTTTTTTTTTTAAAAAAAAATCCTTTTGCTCCTCTCTTTTTTTTCTTGATTTTTGTAGCTCAAAATGTTTGCAGGGTTTCTGGGAACAAGCTTCAGATCTAGAAGTCTAAAAGGGCTCAGCTCAATTATCCATCTTATATGAAAATTAGAGGGGTTATTAATGGCAAAATCAGACTGATATGAGTTTTGTTACAATTTATATTTTGTCAGCTTACATTAACATATTTTCACATCATCACTAATGTTTCATTCCTTGGATAAATAAATATCGTGTGTGTGTGTGTGTGTGTGTGTGTGTGTGTGTGTGTGTGTGTGTGCTTGCACGTGGGAGTTGCATTCAGAAGCCAGAGGTATGCCTCAGATCTTGTTTCTTTGAAGACATATATGTTGTTTTCTGAGACATGATCTCTCACTGGCCTAAACTTACTGATTAGGTTAGTTGCCTGTCTGCAAGCTTCAGGGATCATCTTGTCTCTGCCTCCTCAGTACTGTAATTACAAATATACATAGCCACGAGGCTTCTGGGGGGGGGCTCTCTGGATAGATCTGAGGCTGTCAYGCTTGTGTACTTGATCCACTGAGCCATCTCCTTAGCCCACATTCTACTTTTTTTTTTTTAAAAAAAAAAATTGAGATTATAATGTGTACTGGCTAGGTTTATGTCAATTTGACCCAAGCTAGAGTCATAAGAGAGGAGAGCCCCCAGTTGAGAAAATGCCTCATAATATTGGGCTGTAGGCAAGCCTGTAGGACATTTTCTTAATATGTAATTGATGCAGGAAGGCCCAATCCGCTATGGGTGGCGCCACCCCTGGGCTGGTGGTCTTGGGTTCTATAAAAAGGCAGGATGAATGAGCCAGCAGACAGCACTCTTCCATGGCTTCTCTATCAGTTCTTCCCTCCAGGTTCCTGCCCTGCATGAGCTCCTGCCCTTGTTAATATGGAACTATTAGTGAAATAAACCCTTTTCTCCCTGTCTTAGTTAGGGTTTCTACTGCTGCAATGAAACACCATGACCAAAAAGCAAGTTGGGGAGAAGAGGGTTTATTTGGGTTATATTTCCACAACGCTGTTCATCATTGAAGTTAGTCAGGGCAGGAACTCAGACAAGGCAGGAACCTGGAGGCAGGAGCTGATGCAGAGGCCATGCAAGGGTGCTGCTTAATGTCTTGCTCAGCCTACTTTCTTATAGAACCCAGGACTACTAGCCCAAGGATGGCACCACCCACAATGGGCTGGACTCCTGTAAAAATCAAACTTAAATACTTTCTTACTTTAAGAGAGAAGAATCAAGTCACTGTCAATGAAATAAAAGCAAAATCAAACTCCAATTGTATAAACAACATAATATCTAACGTCTGCGATCCACTCACGATCTTTTGGTTTCCCTCAAGAGACATGGGCCACTTGCACTGCATGTACTCTGCAGCACACAGAGCTTGTCTTCCAGGCTCCAACTGGCTCCACTCAACTGCTACTGTCCTTGTTGGTCATCCCATGGCACTGAAATCACCCACACTGCTGGGGTCCTCCGTTACAAATAGCCTGCCCTCTCAGCAGTAGCGTCTCATAGAGTCTCTTCATGGTGCCAAACCTCGATTTCTCTGCTTGACTCCTTCAATACTGCCCCTTCACCAATGGCCTGCCACAGTGCCAAGCCTCAGCTGTTTCCCATGACCACTTCATGACTTCAAAACCAGGGCTGGCACCACCCACAGTGGGATGGGCCCGTCCCCATTAATCACTAATTAAGAAAATACCTTACAGTCAGATTCCCCCCCTTTTCTTTATTCTTCTCTCATACAATACATCCTGACCATAGCCTCTCCTCCTTCCCATCTTCTAAGCACCTCCCTACCTCCATGCTCCCCCAGATCCACTGCTCCTCTATTTTCTTTCATAAAAAGAGCAGGACTCCCAGAAATATCAACTGAACACGGATGGCAATAACATGGTGCAATAAGACTAGGAATAGGTTTCCACAGCCAGATCTTAGGGAGGCATTTCTCATTTGGAGAATTCTCTCACTGGAAGTGTTTCCTCCTTTCAGAAAGATTTAGTTTGTGTGTCAAGATTATGTAACACTAGCCAGTACACTCCACAAGTTACTTTTGGTCATGATGTTTCATCATAGCACTAGTAATCGTAAATAAGTACAACAACTTGCTAACAGGACTGTGGGGGAATGGCTATGAAAGATCTGACCGTGTTTTGGGGAGGATTATGGAAGGGCTTTGAAACTTTGTGCAAGAAAAGCCACTGGGTGTTCAGTGTTTGGTGAGTTTTTGTGTAGGAGCTTTGGAAGACAAGAACGTTGCCGGCAATGCAGAAGATGGAGGCCTGGGCTTGTGAAGCTTCCGAAGGAAATCCTAAAACTCTAGCAAGGGCAGATTGCTATTTTGAATTAAGGTAATGGTTCTGGTTAGCTGGGGCTGAAGAATTAGCTGTGATTGACAAAAGACCAGAATGACTACAATGAAATTTTTGCTTTGCTGAGGTACTTGATGCCAGTCAGCTGGAGCTGAGAAATTAGAAGAGACCAGCATCTTTGAGGTGAAATCTTTTGGGAAGTGATTCCTGATCAGCACATAGAAGCTGGGCTCCAGCGGCAGCCAAGGTTGTACCTCTGGCTGGCAGCTGGACTTGGTAATGTGTAAGAGTCACTCAGGTGGTACTGGTTCTGAAGGCATGAAGGGTCATGGAGAGCAGCTGAGGCTTGACACTGTGAGAAGCCAGAAAAAAAGCCATTGTTAAAAATGCAGCCTCAGCCAAACAAGCAGCTAAAATAGTCAGAAGCAGATACTTATACCCAACCAAGGGACAGAAGCCTGGGACCCCTGTGGTTAAATTAGGGGAAAGCTGGAAGAAGCTGAGGAGGAGGGCCACCCTGTAGGAGGACCAGCAGTCTCAACTAACCTGGACCCCTGGGATCTCTCAGACACTGAGCCACCAACCAGGCAGCACACACCAGCTGATCTGAGGTCCCCAACACATATACAGCAGAGGACTGCCGGGTCTGTGTTCATTAAGAGAAGATGCCCCTAATCTTCAAGACGTTTGAGGCCCCAGGGAGTGGGGAGGTCTAGTGGAGTGGGATAGGGTGGGGTGGGAACATCCTCTTGGATGCAGGGGGGAAGGATGTATGGGATGGGAACAGTCTGGGGCAGACCGGGAGGGGCATGAAGTCTGGAATGTAAAAAAGGATTAATTTTTTTTTTTTTTAAATGCAGCCTCAATGGCAGTTGAAGGCCCAGGACTGAAGAGGTCATTCAGAGAACTTGAGACTTGGCACCAGGAACAGCGCCTATGAGAGGCAGCAGAAGGCCCCAGCATGTTGAAGACGAACATGGAGCAGCAGTGGAGTGGGGTCTGCCTGGGCCTGCAAGACGATCATCTGCAGAGGACAGCACTAGAGAAGTGACCTAAGGTCTTGAGTAAATCCCAGACATTGGACGTTGAATTACTGTTTTGTTTAGATTGTGACTGTATCCTGGTTCTCCCTCTTGAAGTGAAAAGGCATTTAATTTAATTTAATTTAAAATTGTACAGGAGCCCATAGCTAAAAGACTTTGAACTTTTAAGTGAGATTTTGTATTTTTAAATAGATTGAACATTATAAAGAGACTAAAATTTTAATGTGTTTGAATTTGTAACTGTGGGACTTTCAAATCTATTCATGGTTTATATTGCGATGTTAATATTAACTTACCATCTTGGGGATAGATGAGAAATGAAAGGTTCTAATTGAAAAAAAGGATGTGTTTTTGTGTCAAGTTGACAAGGGGTCAGTTGTACTGGCTAGTTTTATGTCAACTTGACACAAGCTAGAGTTATCAGAGAGGAGGGAGCCTCAAGTGAGAAAATGCCTTAAAAATGGGCTATAGGTAAGCCTGTAAGGCATTTTCTTAATTAGCAATGATTGATGGGCGAGGGTCCAGCCCATTGTGGGTGGTGCCATCCCTGGGCTGATGGTTTTGGGTTCTGTAAGAAAGCAGGCTGAGCAAGCCAGTAGTAAGGGACAGCACTCCATGGCCTCTGCATCAGCTCCTGCCTCCAGATCCTTGCCCTGTCTGAGTTCCTGTCTTACCTACCCCTGATGATTAACAGTGATATGGAAGTGTAAGCCAAATAAACCCTTTCCTCCCCCTGATGCTTTGGTCTTGGTGTTTCATCACATCGATAGTGACCTTAATAAGAAATAATATAATTACATTTTTCTCTTCCCTTTCTTCCTTCCAAACCACCCACATTCTCCTCCCCCACTCTACTTCAAATTCATTGTCTCTTTTTCCACCTTTTTCTTGCATGCATATTTGTATATGCACACACACACACACACACACACACACACACACACACACACATATATATTTCTAAATATAACCTGTTTAGTTCATATAATGTTACTTGTTTGTATGTTTTCAGGGCTGACTATTTGCCAGTGAACAATCAGTTGGTGTGCTTTTCCCTGGGGAGTACCACCTCCTACTCCCAACTTTCCTCTTTTGCCTCTACTTCTTTGTGTAGGGTTGAGGCTTTTCTCCATCCACTTTGGCATGCTCATTGGCGGCATCCGTGTTCACCTCACATTTGGGCAGTCATATTAGTGAGACTTTGTATGTGTAGCTTTTGATGGTACCAGGAGGCCCAATCTCACAGCAAACTCCCCGATGCTCTGTCTATTACAGTCCTTCTGCCTTCTCTTCTGAAATGTTCTTTGAGCCTTCATGGGCGGGGGGAGATATTTTGTAGATGTATCCATTGCTACTGAAAGGCACAACTTTGCATTTTGATTAGTTTAAACTTTGTCTCCTCTTTGAGACATCCTTTCTATGTATGTGGTTATGCTTGGGTCTCATCCTATATGTCTATGACTCATTCATTTTTTTTTTGTTTGTTGTAGTGTGTTCTGTATAGTATTAATAGTGTATAGTCCAAAGCCAGAGCAATGGCTTTCACCTGAGGCTCCTTCATAAATACTTATTTATTTTGCTTGTTTGTGACACAGTGTTTGTGGTTCAACCTGGCCTGGAACTTTTCCCCAACTTTTTCTTGGGATTATAGAAGTCAGAAACAATCTGAGCTGTCTTTACTCTTTTTGTTTTCCTCTTTTGCCCTACAGTCTGGATATCAATGGATCAACCTTTGTCCTGGTGTTTTTATGCAAACTTGACACTAAGTAGAGTCATCAAAGAAGATGGAGCTTAAATTGAGAAAATGCATCCCTAAAATCAGGCTAAGGGAAAACCTTTAGGGCATACTCTAATTAGTGATTGATGGGGGAGGGCCTACCCTACTGAAGAGGGGACTCCTCAGGACTGGGATTTCTGGGATTTATAAGAAACCCAGGCTAAACAAATGATGAGACACAAGCCAGTAAGCAGCATCTCTCCATGGCCTGGCCTTCACACCAACTCCTGCCTCCAGGTTCCTGCCCTGTTTGAGTTCCTTATAAACAGTGATACAGAGGTGTAAGTATAATAAATCATTTACTCAATTATATTTTGTTTCTCCATTTAAGTAGGACTGAGGCATCCACTCTTTGGTTTTCCTTCTTCTTGAGCTTCATGTGTTCTGTGAGTTGTATTGTGGGTATTCCATGCTCTTTGCCTAATATCCACTTATCAGTGAGTACATACCATGTGTGTTCTCTGGCGTCTAACTTCTTGAGTTCTTTGTATACATTAGATATTAGCCCTCTGTCGGATGTAGGGTTGGTGAAGATCTTTTCCAAATTTTTTGGTTGCTGTTACAGTGTCCTTTGCCTTGCAGAAACTTTGTAATTTTATGACGTTCCATTTGTCAATTCTTGATCTTAGCGCATAAGCCATTGGTGTTCTGTTCAGGAATATTCCCCCTGAGCCAATGTTCTCAAGGGTCTTCCCCAGTTTCTTTTCTATTAGTTTCAGTGTGTCTGGTTTTATGTGGAGGTCCTTGATCCACTTGGAGTTGATCTTAGTACAAGGAGA
>BDUI01000212.1:46438-57452 GCA_002335545.1 Apodemus speciosus
CACTTCTTTCCCTTATGATTCTATTGTTTTAGGAGTGAGGACCCTAGAGTCATAATTGAAGTTCAATTTTACATCTTCTGGCTGCTGGGCCTTCCATAAGCAGCAGAACCCATATGTCTCCATCACAATATTTTTCTGGTACTGAAAGGAAACCAGTTTACATAAAATACTAAAAATCTGTACCACATAGAAGCCACATCATTTATAGACAGCACTGTGACACTTCAGAATGTTTACTTAAAACATGGATGCAAGGTTAGACCCTGACTCTGTTAAATCTATGAATCAAAAAACATTGAAATGAAAAATATATTGGTGCTACATCTACATTTTAATAGAATCTGAGCCCAAATTCTAGAGTTTTTTCTAAGTTCTTGGAAATTTTACCTTTTCAAGCCCCATTTCATGAGTCCTGTCTTTTCGTGACCATTCCCCTTTCCCAGTGTTGTAAATTTCCTCCTCCTTGGTCTCTCTAAAGATTATAGTGAACATACCCTTGGACTATTTACATATGTGCATGTGTGAACGTTGTAGGCTAGGATCCCTGTATGAGTTTATGAAGCTATATTTTTCTTTTCATTCACAATTCTATCATAGTATTTTTCCCTGTTCTGAGGTGGATGTGTGAGTTCATCTTCTAGATATTGAAATAGCAAGAACCGTACAAATGTAAATAAAATTTAAAATGAAATTGACAGAGAAAGTGTGGATCCTGGTGGCTTCAGAGCAGCCACTCTAACTGTGGATGACTTCCCTGAGAGGCAGAGCACCTCAGACTGGGCAGGYGTAGGTATGGAATGCTTTAATGTGTGAGTTAACTATAATAAAGCAATTTTATTTTTAATTAATAACATGTTTAAGAGGAAAACTTTAATTTCTGAATTTTTGATTGCAGAGTTCCATTCTTTTAGTGTGGAAATAGGCTGTAATATTTGAAGAGAAGATTGTTGTTCCCCAAAATATGTTAATAGGCACTGGGAGAGGACAGTCAATGCTTTTCTGTAGTTAACGTGCACAGATTTCTCCATAGAACCCAAAGTCCTATGAGGATGACAGTGAGAAGTGACCAGACAAAGAGGAGGAGGGAGAAGCCAGAGATAGGGAGGAGGGAGAGGCCAGAGATAGGGAGGAGGGAGAGGCCAGAGATAGGGAGGAGGGAGAGGCCAGAGATGGGGAGGAGGGAGAAACCAGAGATAGAGAGGAGGGAGAGGCCAGACATAGAGAGGAGGCAGAAACTAGACACAGGGAGGAGAGAGAAGCCAGACATGGAGGCGGGAGAAGCCAGAGACAGGTAGGAGGGAGAAGGCAGAAATGTGGGCTGCTGGCAGGGGACGCTCTCTGTATGGCTTCTGCCAAATAGACACTGTGAGGCACAGAGCAGCAGCTGATCACATGTGCTTGTGCCCAGTGTGTTTCCTCAGGAGAAGGTTCTAGAAGGCCAGTCCCAGCTCCACTGCTGTAGGCTCCCGGTCATTCTGATGATGTTCTTGGCCCAATTTGTAGCTTCTACATGCAGGGAGGAGACCAAAGCGAGTCTTGGATGGCACCAGAGATTTGAGTCTTCTTGTGTCTCTGGTCTGCTGCAGAGGACCTGGGTGATGACTTTAAGCAAACCCTAGCAGTAGCAGCATTTAAGGAAGAGTGTAGAACTTTACCTATTGTGGTTAGTTGATCTGCCTGCAGGGCTCTGTAGCAGGCAGTGCCCTTTTCTGGAGAGCCTGGCTTTCTAGATGTTGAAGCTGGAGCAAGAAGAGAATAGTTGGCTTCACTGACAGAAAGAAAACGGGCCTGGAGAACAGCAATGCGGCTGGAGGTGAAGGCTCACACAGGTTATTTAGAATAGAAAGAGCCAGCAAACCCGAAGTGTAAGCGCCACCTGTACTGTACATCCTGCTGGTAAGTCTGATGCCTGAATATCAGCTGCTTTGGGATTATTAACTGATATACAGGTTGAAACTGTGATGTTAATTACACTCAGGAAACTGAGGTGGAAAACTGAAGAAAGAACCTAATCTATGTCTTGGACTCATCTGAGTTAACAGTAAAACCCCTTTGTACTATTGCCTTTATGTGCATGGCTCTTACACGTATAAAGAACATGGTTCTAGAATACTGTCCACCACGGTAGGGAAGCCAAAGCAGGGAAGTACCCAGTGACCCTCTTAGTCAAGAGCAGAGATAGAATAAGCACATGCATGCCTGTGCTCAGCAAGCTTTCTCTTATACAGTCATGGATCAAGCTAAGGGAATGGAGTCGCCCACAGTGGGCTGGGTCTTCCCACGATTGATGGAATCAAGCCGAACCCCCAAAGGCATATTCACAGTCCTACGGAACATAGACAGTCTTTCTTGGAGACTCTCTTGCAGGTGATCCTAGATTGCATCAAGTTGACCAAACCGACCACCACAGCCTGTTTATGGAGTCATGTCCCTTCTAATTCGGAAGTTTAGTGTGCATGGCAGATATACGTCTCTTTCAGTTGTTCACCTGAAAAAAAGTTCTCGTGGTTTTCATTAATTACTCTAGGATACGTTATTCCTTATATTTGACTTTTCCTTGACTTTTTATAAGGGGGCACAAATTCAAACATGATACACATTTTAAAACAATATCATATGTAAATGGATATTTAGATTTAACTTTCCTTTATAAAAGTGGTCTGTTTGACACTGTACCCAGGTCCTGATTTATATGCTCTAAAGTGGCATATCAGAGTAACTAAAAAAAATAGTGCATACAAAGCATTAGTTGACTGAGATAATTATCCTGTATTGAACACAAGAGACAGAGAACAAGTTACATTTTCAGTTCTTTTTTTTTTTTTTCAGGCTGTGTATACCATCCCTGCAGTCTTAAATTTGGGAATTGAAGTATTTTGGGCTGTCTACAATAAAACTTGCCTCATTCTGTGCTTAGTTTTCTGTTATAGCAAAAGTGTTGGGTGGATAAGTGTGGGGTGGGCGGAAGTAAGGGCGGAAGTAAGGTTAGAGAGGAAGTGAGAATGGCAAGTCCTCAAGCCATGGARAAAATCTTATTAGAAAGGAAAAAATAGATGTTAGTAARAACTGGAATGACAACATATGTGTGTGGGATATATATATTAATATATAATATATAATATATTATATATATTATATATATCACACAGTATACATACATGCATATATATGTATATGTATACATATACATATGCACTGATAAATGTTCACATAAGGGCAGGGGAATGTTTTAGGTTTTGGATTTCTGAATTATTGTTCTCTAGTTTGGAATCTGTGGCTGTCTCTAATGAGATACCTTACAGTGTGGTTCTAGTATAGTTTCTGTCTGCATTGTTCTTGGGTGCACAGATACCCACCCTCTGCAATATGGATGCAGGTCTTTACCTGCCGTGGTCTGTAAAGTTCACCTTAGCTTTTATCTGGCATATTTATTTGGTGTCGTTAGCAGGTGACCTTAATCATCAAGCATCCTCCTCCGTAGTTTCCGCTATTCTTGCCGGGCCGACAGTGAGTTCTCTGGTTAGAGGCAATGGGTGGAATAGCAAACAGGCCTGACTTAGTGTCTGTGTTCAGACCTTGACTTCCCTTGATGATGGACTGTGATCTGGAAATTTAAGTAGAAATAAACTCCTCCCCTGAGAACCTCTTGGCCAAGGAACTCGTCAGAGGAACACAAATGAGACCAGAACCAAGGCCCAGACAATCTAGTCTGTTTACTGGTGAGAGCTCTAAGTGCAGGCTTAGGGGTTTCCATTAGTGAGGTCAAGAGTGTAGAGCCGTTTAACCCAGTGCTCACTCCAGGCCTGGGTGACTCTCTTTCACAGGGCGACTGAGAGGCAGGGCTGGGCCTTCCTAGACTTGAGCACCTRCTCTGTGATGGTCACGTTTGCTTACAGACCATGSCCTCTGAGGTCCGTGGGTGGAATGCGGAAGCCATAAAGCTTTCTTGGCATGTCCCTGTGCTTCCCTGAAGAGCTGATCTTAGTGATGAGGCAGGAACAAGCAGGGAGCTTGGTGTCACAGATAGAGCTTCGYCCCGGTGTTGTGTCTCTAGGATGCTGTTTGGAGGATTTGTGAGTCCTAACAAGGCAGCTGTGAAGGGGGCCGAGGACAGACTGGAAATGCCCTCCCTGGTCTGGCCTGGAAGAGCCCCCAACACTGGTCCTGGGGAAGTATTTATATGAAGGGGAACAGATGGGAAGGCATGCATATTTGATCTACTTCTGTGGGGTTCCTACGTCAGAGTTCTGCTTAGCTTTACGAGTTTACAATTATAGATACATGTACTTCTGGCTCTTTTGCGGCACGATGTCTGGATCTTTTCTTGGCAGGTCTGGAGGCTGACAGGATAAYGTTATGAATGGTGCTTTACTATTTAATCTAAGGAAACCAGAATAGAAATGCCATTTTCTATTTTGTTGCTATTTCTTGCTGTGACAAGGTATGCCGTAGAGTGACCAAAAGAGATAAACTGAATTTGAGGTTCCGGGCCATTTGGTGGGAAGAATGGCTGGACTTTAAGAAGGACCCAGTTCTGAAAGTAAGGTAGGAAAATGGTACTCAGAAATGGGTGCTAGTGTGTCAGGTTGCCAGGGACACGGGGGCCCAGGAAAGCCACTTCCAGTGTTGTTCTGGGGCTCAAGAATCCACTCCCTACCCGTTACCTCGTCTGCATGTTTCTTTTCTCCTCCTTTTCTTGTTTATAACCACTGTGTCTTAGTTCGTTCTCCCACTGAGCATCCATGGTGTGTTGACATCCACTGGCTCAACTGTGTGATTTTTATTTGAGCTTCATGCTCAAGGTTCAGTTTGTAAGCTATTTCACGTGTGAACCATCATCCAGGCCATCANAACTGGAATGACAACATATGTGTGTGGGATATATATATTAATATATAATATATAATATATTATATATATTATATATATCACACAGTATACATACATGCATATATATGTATATGTATACATATACATATGCACTGATAAATGTTCACATAAGGGCAGGGGAATGTTTTAGGTTTTGGATTTCTGAATTATTGTTCTCTAGTTTGGAATCTGTGGCTGTCTCTAATGAGATACCTTACAGTGTGGTTCTAGTATAGTTTCTGTCTGCATTGTTCTTGGGTGCACAGATACCCACCCTCTGCAATATGGATGCAGGTCTTTACCTGCCGTGGTCTGTAAAGTTCACCTTAGCTTTTATCTGGCATATTTATTTGGTGTCGTTAGCAGGTGACCTTAATCATCAAGCATCCTCCTCCGTAGTTTCCGCTATTCTTGCCGGGCCGACAGTGAGTTCTCTGGTTAGAGGCAATGGGTGGAATAGCAAACAGGCCTGACTTAGTGTCTGTGTTCAGACCTTGACTTCCCTTGATGATGGACTGTGATCTGGAAATTTAAGTAGAAATAAACTCCTCCCCTGAGAACCTCTTGGCCAAGGAACTCGTCAGAGGAACACAAATGAGACCAGAACCAAGGCCCAGACAATCTAGTCTGTTTACTGGTGAGAGCTCTAAGTGCAGGCTTAGGGGTTTCCATTAGTGAGGTCAAGAGTGTAGAGCCGTTTAACCCAGTGCTCACTCCAGGCCTGGGTGACTCTCTTTCACAGGGCGACTGAGAGGCAGGGCTGGGCCTTCCTAGACTTGAGCACCTRCTCTGTGATGGTCACGTTTGCTTACAGACCATGSCCTCTGAGGTCCGTGGGTGGAATGCGGAAGCCATAAAGCTTTCTTGGCATGTCCCTGTGCTTCCCTGAAGAGCTGATCTTAGTGATGAGGCAGGAACAAGCAGGGAGCTTGGTGTCACAGATAGAGCTTCGYCCCGGTGTTGTGTCTCTAGGATGCTGTTTGGAGGATTTGTGAGTCCTAACAAGGCAGCTGTGAAGGGGGCCGAGGACAGACTGGAAATGCCCTCCCTGGTCTGGCCTGGAAGAGCCCCCAACACTGGTCCTGGGGAAGTATTTATATGAAGGGGAACAGATGGGAAGGCATGCATATTTGATCTACTTCTGTGGGGTTCCTACGTCAGAGTTCTGCTTAGCTTTACGAGTTTACAATTATAGATACATGTACTTCTGGCTCTTTTGCGGCACGATGTCTGGATCTTTTCTTGGCAGGTCTGGAGGCTGACAGGATAAYGTTATGAATGGTGCTTTACTATTTAATCTAAGGAAACCAGAATAGAAATGCCATTTTCTATTTTGTTGCTATTTCTTGCTGTGACAAGGTATGCCGTAGAGTGACCAAAAGAGATAAACTGAATTTGAGGTTCCGGGCCATTTGGTGGGAAGAATGGCTGGACTTTAAGAAGGACCCAGTTCTGAAAGTAAGGTAGGAAAATGGTACTCAGAAATGGGTGCTAGTGTGTCAGGTTGCCAGGGACACGGGGGCCCAGGAAAGCCACTTCCAGTGTTGTTCTGGGGCTCAAGAATCCACTCCCTACCCGTTACCTCGTCTGCATGTTTCTTTTCTCCTCCTTTTCTTGTTTATAACCACTGTGTCTTAGTTCGTTCTCCCACTGAGCATCCATGGTGTGCTGACAGCCACTGGCTCAACTGTGTGATTTTTATTTGAGCTTCATGCTCAAGGTTCAGTTTGTAAGCTATTTCACGTGTGAACCATCATCCAGGCCATCAYGAAGCTTGCAGTCCAGTGCCCCAAGTACTCATGCTGGTCTCTGGGAAGAAGTGGAATAACTGTGCTTGGAAGTACAAACAGCTCTTAGCACACTGTCTTCTCTCTTTCAGGCCGCCCTTCCTTCTGGGGCTCGGATTTCTGGCCCATCATACACCCCACTCAGTGTCTGGTGGATGAACAGAGATTATGTTTAGTTGTGTTTTGCTGTTGTCTTAACATTTGCTAGGTAGGTTAGGCATAATCATAAAGAAGGGACCATGACACAGCCATTCCCGTTTTTCCCGGCACCCACTGGGGTATTTAGGTGCTGTCGCATGTATGAATGTCTTAATAATGGTAACCTGTTAGGAAGTCCTCATCGTTCATCAGACTTACTCTTCACTAACTCACCTCTGTATTCTAAACGTTGTCTGCAAGCCATCCCAAATACCTCCCAGAACTTCCCCGATGGCATAGCTTTAGTGACTCGGGAAGCCTTGCTGCTCCACTTAGCTCCTCGTACCAGTCACAGTTTCCAAAATGTTCTGCTCCTCTGTGCACGTGTTTGTGGAAATGGCGAACATCAGCAGATTTATCTACATCTCTTCATTCCTATTCCACAGCGACAGCTCCTCAGAGTAATATCTGAAGTTATAGTAATTTTCCTCATATCAGAGAGTTTCTAACTATGTTAATGGAAGTTAGCCTGGTCGCAGAGACAGCCGTGAGAATTACCTTTCCTGCAGCATTTAAACAATTTACTTGATCTCTCTTCAGCTTACCTGCTCATGCCTTTGGATCATTGATGTTGACCTTGTTGGAACTTTGTCTATAATCATGACAAACCCTTCGATAAAATCCAGCCAAAAATAACATTTACATGTCCCTGCGATTTATTAACCCTTTTACTACCTCGTGGTGTGCTGTTGGAAGTCTTAGAAAGAGATGATAATACAAGAATGTATTCTGCCACATCTCTTCCAGCAGGCAATGCACAAGTATGCCATATTTTTAAAAAACTAGAAGAGAGGAGTAGTGAAACAGCCTGCATAGTAGGCTGTTTACATTGAGCATTGCCTGTTACTGGATACCAAGTGGGGGATACTGGGTGGGGCCCGCAAGTCTCTCAGAAAAGCTATTTGACCATGTCCCTGCACCGGAACTTCTATTTCCTCATGTGAAAGTTAGGGTTTTACTGCTGTGAACAGACCCCATGACCAATGCAATTTTTATAAAAGACAACATTTAATCGGGGCTGGCTTACAAGTTCAGAGGTTCAGTCCATTTTCATCAAGGCAGAAGCCTGGCCGCATCCAGGCAGGCGTGGTACAGGAGGAGCTGGGGATTCTACATCTTTATCCAAAGGAAGCCAGGAACAGACTGGGCATCCTCAGGCATCTAGGAGGAAGATCTCCAAGCCCATCCCCACAGTGACACACTTCCTCCAACAAGGCCACACCTTCTAATGCTGCCACTCCCTGGGAGAAGCATCTACAAACCATCACACCCTCTCTCAGCTGCTCTGCTCTAGGTCATTCTGTAGGCATTACTTTAGTTCAGGTTTTGCCTGGGAGTTATCATCGGCTTCCAGGGGAAGCTGAGGCCCTTCCTTGCTCTTGAACCATCTATCTGTACCCCATCCTAGTCCTGGAGAGCTCTGTTTACACTGTTCTTTAAGTAACTTGTCTCATTATTTACGTAACTTTGGGACAATGGACTGTGTCTCTGAGCTACTAGTGTGCATCTCAGACGGAAAAGCAGAGAAGTCATTGGCTGCAGGCCAGACCTCCGGCGGCGGCTTGCTGTTAGGTCTTGGTCACGTTGTTTAACTCACCAGAGTCCTGTCCTGTTGAACGTGGGGACTTGTGGCTGAGTTATCAGAAGCTTCTGGGTTTCTGAAGCGAAGCTGCTTACAGCTCGGCCTGCTCAGAGGGGGTTCTCATGCCAGCCACTGTAAGGACAGCTTGAGAACCCCAAATCTGAAAGTCAGAAACCATTAAGTGCACCCAAATCTAAAGCTTTCAGAGTGTCAACCCAAAACTACAAGCAAGAAAATCCACTTCTCCTCTCACTACTGAGCTGTGGCCTAAACTCAGGTGCACTAAATCTAAGACATGAAATCACCTGAGGCTGTGTGTGTAAGGCACGCTTGACACATGAACAGAGTTTGCTTTTTTGACTTGGTTCCCATTCCCAAGATATCTCATTTTGTATGCATAAATATTAAAAAAAATTTCCTGAAAAAGTCTGAAATCTAAAACACTTTTTCTTAAGCCTCTGGGATAACTCACCCTGTATGGTTTGAAACCAAATGCGTATTGTTATTGAAATGAGTGAAAAAAACAAACCGCATCATTTCAAAAGTATCTGTGGGTATTAAAACTTATGCTAAAAGCAAACAAATAAACATATACTTGACTATTCTGGCTTGCATGTATAGATAAAATACTGTCTTGAATTAATGGCTTATTTATCATGTCTGTGAAGGGTTGGGGATTTTTGCCCTAGGTTAAGCTGATACAGTTTGTTGAAGTTTCTTAGATGCTGCTAGGAGACTATAAACTCCCAGATCAGGTACAGAATGGTGTTTTCCTCAGTTTAGGAAAAGTGACAGCCGAAGTATTAGCAAGGCTACCCCAGTCCTCCGATCGCAAGTAAAGTAGGCAGTTTACCCTCAGTGGGTGAGAGACACAGATTGGGAGCTGAGCCCTCTCTATTGGACCAGAGTGCAGCCTCACTGTGCCCTCAGGCGGACGTGCTTCTGATCCAGACTGACCTGCCCTGTTCTATCGAGAGATGCTTGACAGTGTCCTGAGGCTTTAGCTACAATCTGTCCTTGGAGAGACAGTCCTGAAGAAAGTACACACCCCCGTTTATTCTCAAGAATATCAGGAACTAGAAAAGCGAACCAAAAATTGTCTAGCCACGTGGACATTTGTATTTCTTTCAAGTGGGCTTGTAGCTGTCCTTAGACACTTAAAGAGATAATGAACTAGGTTCCAAATCCCCGCGCCCTTATTCAGGAGCTGGCCCATCTCCACACTAAGGAGGCCCCACAGAGAGAGCCCCTGGGAGATGCAAGCCACAGAGCCCCACAGGGGCAGATGGATGTGTGCCAAGACAGCTGCCAGCAGTTGGGGCTTTTCTTCGCTTGGGGTTAGGACTGAAATGAAGAAAAAGGGGGTAGCCTGGGCTCCTTCTGCAGGAGAGAGATGAGAACACAGCTTCGCTGAACAACATGAACTGGGCAAGGGCAAAAACAGCTTTCTCTGGAAAGAAGGCCCTGCTAATTACGAGTCTTCCCACTAACAGTGTGTCAGCAGAGCCCTAAATACACGGCTAAGGATGGGGTTGCACTGTTGTGTAGTATTTGATGGCTACTCTCCATTGCAGAAGGTCAGAG
This sequence comes from Apodemus speciosus, assembly GCA_002335545.1. NCBI lineage: Eukaryota > Metazoa > Chordata > Mammalia > Rodentia > Muridae > Apodemus > Apodemus speciosus. Next base: position 56,459 of record BDUI01000212.1, read on the forward strand.
GTTGCTCCTTTCCCCACAGATAAATTTCCATTTCCATTTCCTGTTGTTGACATGGGTGATTCCGGCCATTCCCGTTTGCTTGCTTTATTTTTTAACATTCTTCCCTGCAAAGGGTGGATAAATACCGCGACGAGTGATTTCATGATCCATTTATCTCAGTAATGGTGACCTCTGTCACTCGAACCACAGCTCAGTGTATCCTCGAACTGCAAAGAGGAGGCATGGGGTGTTGAGTGGAATTAGCAAGGAGGCACGAGCTGATCGCCTTGTGCCAAGGCAGTCATTAGCACCCTGGAAATGCCACACTCCGAAAGCATTACTATGATTATGTAACAAAAGTAAGAGTCAAAACCAGATGGCCTACATAAAAGCATTGTCTGTCTAGGGCTTCTGCGCCACAGCCCTTCCTACATTTTGGAGAGTTCTTTGTTGTGGGAGCTGTGTCCTGGGGATGATGGGAAGCATGCCCTACTTAGGGCGTTCAGTTTCCGAGACCTGCTTGGTCCTTATAGAAGGCTGCTGTTAGAGGGGCCTGGAGTGTTAGAGGGGTCTGGAGAGAGGGCTTAGCCTCAGCCGCTAAGAGCGCTGCCTGCTCTTCAGAGGGTTCAACTCCAAGCATCCACACAGTGGCTCTCAACTGCTTGTAACTTACACATGTGATGCACTGATATATTTATAGTATATTTTAATACATTTGATATGTAGAGTATATGAAGGTAAAGCAMATAAAGCTAATTAATTAATTTTAAAAGACTGCTGTTAGATTTAACCTACCATTCCCCAGTGAGCCTAAAATCATGTTTGGCTGTCCATTGCTGTCCTAAATTCCATGTTAGAAGTCTGTAAAGTAATTGTCATGCTAGCATTAGGACCTGAGTTCCTATCTCCAACACCTATCTAAAAGCCAGGCTGATCAATATAATCCCAGCACTAGGTCAACAGACACAGGTGCTCACCAGAGGATTCAGTGAGAGACCCTGTCTCAAAGAAAACA
>BDUI01000212.1:93396-104266 GCA_002335545.1 Apodemus speciosus
GAAGAGCAGCCAGTGCTCATAACTGCTAAGCCATCACTTCAGACCCCTTTCAGGATCCTTTATAAGTTGTTACGGAACACCTTTTGAGGGAAATTTCCTTTTGATATACCTCCAGCTTAGTCTTACCAATTCAACGGAACATCTTCAATAAAAATACTATGTGAAAAATTCTGAGAAAATGTTAAAACCAAATGGGCTCTGCCCTTTATGACATTTTGCTCAACAGGAAATTATAGGCATGTCTGACAATGCTGGAGGGTCTCCATGCTTCACATAAACATTAACGTCATCTGGGATTAACATGAGATTGTTGGCCTTCTTTTTCTGAGTGTTTTAAGTACCTGTGCATGCGATTCACCTGGGGAACTTTACTAGTGAGTTTGGATTGTGGAACCCGGAAYGAAATGCGTTAACACTGGTGGAAAATGATGGCCTATGCTTGGGTCTTTGACTAAGGCTTTCCATTTCTTCACTGATTGAAAAAAATGTTGACTTATAAGTAATGGAAGAGTTAGTTTAATACTTTCAAAATGTCAGATGACAAAGTGAGTCAGGAGTTTAATCAGAGCTGCTCAAGACTGGCTGCATTTGTCAGAAATTATTTCTAATTAAGAGCCTCCTTCCACCAAAGGAAATAACGTATGAACCTCTGAGCCGAGTCCTTAAGAGACTTGTGTGAATGGGTCAGGCTTGGTGTCCCATCTTCTTTTAGGACAGTAAGTGACAGAGAAATGATCCTAAGAATGACAACTGAAGGGAAACCCCAAGCTGACCCACTTCCATGTTTAAAATCATTCTTTAGCATCTCACACCAGCTTTCTTTGAATGAGCATGTATCTTTCACTTAAAGACAAAGCAAAACAAAAAGAACTCAGTACATCTTTTTAAAGTTTCATGCATCAATGTAGTGGCCTCTGCACAGTGTTTTATGTTCTTATGTACACTACRATGCAMCCTTATCTATAGTCTTTGTTCTGGTTCAGTAGTTAGGAAAAACTCTAGAGGAACTGACGTTGTTTGATGTTTTCAGTGGACTTGAAGCATACATGGGAAGGCCACTGGCTCCCATGCTCCTGTGCATTTATTCTGGAATTGTTCAGTAGTAATTCTGGGGACGCAGGCCTTCCAGGCTGTGTTCTGTAGTTGTGATTTGTGCRGCAGGTTTTTCTCAGCCATYGCCTGCATTTAAGTTTGYCTTGGTTGTAAGCTGTGAAAAAATAGTAAGAGTTAAAAAATGTTGTACAACTTGAAACAAATTCTGGATGCTGCCTTCTGGAACAGTTTTCAGAGCCCATGAGGACCTTAACCTGATGATGCAAACACCGGTTTAAACCCTTTGACACCTTCCTAAGTGCTCTTATCTCTATGCCCCCCCCCTTTTTTGTTCTTTGATGAAATCAGTTATCCCCTTGTTGGGAACTTTTGTGTTCAGGCATTCAAAGATAAATGCACAGAGAGGTTTCCTTGATGGGAGTGAGGACTACACCTATCTGTGGGTACAAATAAGGACACGTATTTAGAATGTAGTTAAGAATTATGCTGGTTTAGGAATGTGGTGCTTGTAGGTTCTCCTCCAAGATGTATGAATTCATGAGCCCCGTGTAGTTGGCTACGTTTCCTGTACCAGGCATGATTTCATCTTTATGTATATACATATATGTATTTAACAACAATGGGTGAAAAGAGAATCCATGCATTTGAAAGGGAGCAGAAAGGACTATGTGGGAGGAGGAAGAAGGGACATGATGTAATTACATTATAATGTCAGAACATGAAAAAATAGTTTAATATATATCTATATATGGTGTGTGTAACATTCAATTTTTAGAACAGACCCCTTCTAGCCTTTATCTCTCTCTCCCTCTCATTACTTTCATAACCAAATACCTCAGCAATAAGAATGAGTGACCGTGACCATGAGATGAGCCAGGAGACAGATTAATTAAAATGAAGTATATTTAGTTCCAAAGTATGCATGATAGGCCTGTTGCAGTGATTTTGAACACCAGTAAACCTGTATAAAAACATACAATCCAGTTATTATGTTTATAARCTATGTGTCTAGATTGGGCAGATCTAGCACTGTACTAGCTCGTTCCCCAGCTATGAGACCCATTCTAGTTGCTTCGATTGTGGCAAGGTAGCCACTGGAAAAAGAATTGACTCTAATGCCTCTGTCCAAAAAGGACAAACAGACTCAGGAGAGTCAACTGCTAACTTYTGCCAAGACAGAGTAAGATAGTCCTTCGTAGTTCATGCTTCACTTAAGGTCTGTCAGGTGGTTCTGGGCCAGAAGGCTGAAACGAGATGCTCAGACATTGTAAGAGATTAGGGGACTGTCCAGGCAGTCGGCTTTCTCTACAAATTGTATAGTTTTGGATGMTATGCCTTTGTGCTTCTGACATATTCAGGTAATACTTAATTCCTTCTCAGATCTCTAATGGGATTGAAGACTAGTTATAATCACATAATCAAACTTGAGTTGTTTAGTAGTGAGGAAGATGATCTAGATTTATAAGGATGTGTTTCAGATAGGAATGAAAACTAAAAATCAACATAACAGGCACAGAATTGTAAACTCTTTAGGATAGATGGTAGACTACTTTATCTAAAGTGACAAATATGATGGACTGGATGTTAAGAGTATATCATACTATATATATGACTGCTTAATTGTTTTGGTTGTACTCAACTTATATCTGAGAGAAAAGAGGCTTCTTATTGGACAAAAAGGGGGAACTGTTGTGGGTTGACCTGATGCTTTTTGTATTCTGATATTAATTCTGCTTCCTCAAGAGGAGGCTGCCCCCACAATGAGCAGTCGATCACATGCTCCAGTGATCTCAGGTGAACCTTCTCCCCATTTTAAGTGGTCAAATAAAGGTTAGGGCCTATGATTGGGCAATGGAAAGCAAAGGTGGGATAGGAGGTCTTAGGGAGTTGGGGAAGATTGGAGGAAGAGAAGGAGAAGGACAGAGGACAGACAAGAGAGGAGAAGGAAACAAAGATAGAGCAGAACCATGTGGCAGGAGAAACTGCAAGCAACAAAGGGTTTCACAGCTGGGGGTGACTTAGATTAATGCTAGCTCTGCCCAGTCTAGGTCTCTGAACAGACCCCTGCAAAGCAAATACAGTTCTGGAGAGATGGCTCAGTGGGTAGAGGCAGGTGCGGCCAACCCCCATGACCCTAGTGAGATCCTGAAAGCCATGCACTGGAAGGAGAGAACTAACTCCTGCACAGACACCTCTGGCTTCCACRTGTGCCTGTGGTTCTCACACACGACATACAAAGCAAACAATAAAATACGATAAAAATGAAGGAAAACCTGTGGGTTAGAGAGGTGCAGGGTAAAGTGAGCTTGAGAGCTGTTAAACTCAAAGCAAATGTTAACCTTTCAAGAACATTTTTAGGGATTAGAGACACGGGCCCACTGGTGAAAAGCTTTCCCACTCTTTCAGAGGAGCTTAGTTTGGTTCCCAGCACTCACRCTGGGTGGCTTATAACTGCCCACAACTCCAGGAATCTTCTAATGCCCCCTTCTGGCRTCTGAAGGCACTGGCACGCAGTCACRRCCCCACTTTATCAATAATGTGTCCCACATAAGTAAAACCCACTATGTTGTCTTTCTCTACTCCCGAGGGTCTCCCTKTGTTTCATGAGTAACWGCCATTAATAGATTGACGTGTTCATCTCAGAATACGTACATTTCATTGAGAATCAGGCCTCCAGACTGCTCGTCAGGCAGAAATAATCTAGCTATTTCTGGGGTAAAACGTTTTTCAGAGTAACATCATTTGCCCAGAAGCTGTTTCCAACCTAGTAAATCCTGAAATTAGGATCTAAAATTTTAGGAAGATTGGCGCTTGCATAGCTGCTAGACAGTACTGCTGAGCAAAAATAGGGACAGAAGTGAAATCTGACTTACACCTTTTATAAAATATGTCGGTMTGTGTACAGCCTTGGCACGTGGATGCCATAAGAGGGCATCAGAGTCCCTGAAATTGGACTTAACAGGCTGTTGTCAGCCTACTGATGTGGGCACTAGGAACTGAACCCAGGTCCTCTGGAAGAACAGCAAGTGCTATTAACCCAGTTTTGGGTGTGCCTACACTTCAGTACCTGTTCCAGTGTTTGAGCAAAGTTGTGTCAAGAATCCAGTCAAAAACAGGAAACAGAGTCCTTACTGTGAGTCAGAGTTATAGGGTGAATGTGCCCAAGTTGATGCTGGCTCAAGACACTTGTGAACCCCTCTCCACCAGGGAACTAGACAACAGGCAGCCCCTCTTTACAAGGTCCCTATGACAGATAAAGTTGGATACAACCAAAGTAGTTCACCTGGCATAACCAATGACTTTACTAGGCTTACTGCAGAGCATCAAGTTCCTGCCTTGAGCTCCTGCCTCAGTTTCCCTCAGTGATAGACTGTAAACTGTAAGGTGAAATAACTGCCTTCTTCCTCATGTTGGCTCTGTCTACAACTTGACTCTCCTGCTTTTGTTAATTAATTACTTGGTAAATTAATTTACTCTGAATGGTATTTTGAAAGACTTACAAAACTTGGATGCCTACAATGAGTAATAGTACCTCAGCATGGCTTGGATGGCCATGGTCACAGTCTAGAGGGCTGCTTAGAGAAATTGGCTTTTGTTTACTCTGCCCTTGAGTGGTTAGTCTATAACTAAGCGTGCCTGTGGGTCGCATGACTTTGGTTCGTCTATTCCTAACATACTCAGTATCACAAGGAAAATTCTATAGCCAAAGATACAGACACTGATGGGTTATGTTTACCATCTGAGCTGTGTGTGTTTTTTTGTTTGTGTTTGTTCTGTCAGCCTGTCTCAAGCTAAGGAACTTCAGTTGAGAAAATGCATCCCTAACATTAGTAGGCCTCTAGGCAAGTCCTTGGGACACTTGACTAGTGAGTGGTCCTGGAGGGTCCAGCCTATTGTGAGATGGGCCACCTGGGAGGAGGGAACTCTCAACGGAAGAACTGCCTGCGCCTACCAGGCAGGTGGGCCTGGGTTGTATGGGAAAGCAGGCTGATGGAGCCATGGAAGAGAAGATAGTCAGCAGGTCTCTTCCATGGTCTCTGCTTCGGCTCCTGCCTTGGCTTCCGGACAGAGTTCTTGACTTCTCTTCAGGACAGAGTATGATTTGGACCTGTAAAGCTGCCACCACCCCTTCGGCTCCAGGCTGCTTTTGGTCTTGAGGATTGTACAGCAACAGGAAGCATCCTGGGCTGGGCACCTTGACTCASCYCCCCGWGTGCATATCTTATGTACTTGTGGCTGGCGTTGAGTGGTCTACTTCATGTGTCATCATGGAAGGTACTTCCTGGGTGGGCAACACAGGAAGGGAAAACCATGGAGGAGAAGTGGAAATCCAACAACATAGATGAGCTGGGTATTTAGGTATTTACGTTAGGTCATGAGTATTGCTGATAATATCATTATGTCATTACTTGTGCAGACCCTAAAAATACTGCGGATTTCCCTTAGATGGTCACATGTGAATTTATCAAAGAAGTGTTACACGAGTCCTAAATTTCACATGTTCAAACTCAGCCCAAGGAGCTTCCCTGTACTTTTTTTTTAAAAAATAGATTTATTTGTTCTGTTCTATGTTTATATGCTGCCTGCATTGATGTGTGGGTGCCAAGGGTTGGTTTGGTGCCCTCGGAAGTCAAAAGAGAGTTCTAGTCCCTGTAACTGGATTCAGGGACACTTGTGAGCCACCGTGTGCACTCTGGGAAGATTGCGAGCCGTCATGTACACGCTGGGACCTGAACTCAGGGCCTCTGYTACAGTGATTCAGTCTTACCTCCTAGCCATCTCTCCAGCTCCAGCTTTCACATAATCTTGTCTAGAGTGGTAAATGACAAAGTGCCATTCATTTTCTTCATCCTAGAAGGGCAGGCGTCCTTGTCAAGCTTCTCCCATGACTTACACACGCACAGTGATGTCGTGTGTGTGTGTGTGTGTGTGTGTGTGTGTGTGCAGTTCTGTGGATTTCCAACAGAAAAGGGGAGTGGGTTTTGGAATTTGAGAAACTGGAAATAAATTATTATATAAATTTGTCACTAGAAACCACGCCTGGCTTTGAATGAGAGTGGGCTGAAGAGCAAGCCTGAGTCACACACACTCACGGGAGTGCATCTTCATGGCAGCCACTCAACTGCTCACACTTGGACTGCAAAGTTGCTCACGCTGTGTCCATTAGGTAACATTTCCAATGGAATTTTAGACAAATCGACTGAATCCTAGACCACAAGTGAGCACAGGCTGTGTGGAGAGACTTGCATATGTATTTGCTTTATGTTAGCTGAGGCTATCTCTAAAGGTCAGTTTTCTTATTGTGTCTAGTGGTGCATTGTAAACCTCTCAGGGACGAGGTACACATAACAGATATTGGACACTTGTGGGCATTTCACAGTCACTCCGTACTGTATTCACTTGTTCAGCTCTCAAAGAAAACCCAGGATGTGCCATTTTCAGGACTTTATGGTTCGGTGATCTGAGCAATAGAACAGTTGAACTGGAGAATTAAGAGGCAAAGGCTATTTTTTTTTTTACTGTGTACATCTTATAGTGTACGTACTGTTTAAACAGTCTGAATTTTAAAGAAAATTATTATCTAAATATAATTTTCCTCCCAAGGCAAAAACGCTAAAAAATATATTTCCTTTTAGACTTACTCTTCTTCTTCCTCTTTCTTTTCCTCCTCCTCTTCCTCCTCCCCCTCTTTCTCCTTTGCTCCTTCATTCCTTCCTTCCTCCCTCCCTCCCTCCGTCCCTCCCTCCCTCCCTTCCTTCCTTCCTTTTTGTGGTGGTGGTGGTGGTCCTTTTGCGTTTGGGCCAGGGTGGATTTTTGTACAGGGTTTTCTGTCTGGTATAGGCTGGTCTGTATCTCACCATCCTCTTGCCTCCCTGACTATGGAAATCCACCTTGAGAATTGTCGCACTTCAGAATGAGAAGAGAAGGAACGCGTGAGTCGACCCCTCATCCCATGCAGACACTTCTCAGCATCATTACAAAAGATGTCTCGGTTTTAGATTTACTTGCTCCTTACATTATGGGAGTAAAACCGCCACCTCAGGAATTCTCCCATCGTGTTTCAAGACAGCGTATTAGAAATATTTAATGCCCTTAAATCATCTCCTTTACAATCTGTGCCCTCAGGACACGGTTAGACATGTAGGTAGAACCCGTAGCACCTGTAGGCTGTAGTTACACAGTACTGACACACACAGAGCTTGTCTGTTGAGCACACAGGTGGRCACTTTGGTTTGTGTTCCCATGAGCTTATTTTCTAGGTAACAGTCCTCTGGGGGGGTGGGCATTGGGTGACCACAAGGTCATTGAGTGCACCTGTGCTTGCACAGCGAGTGAGATGAGGTTTGCAGTCCTGTTTGCAGCATGTTAGCCAGTTCCCAATCGATGGGCTTGGCTTTCTCGGATTCCCGCAGCCCACCACACCGGCCACAGTCCACTTCTGGCCTCAGTGATTCTTGTTCCTCCGATTCAGTTTTTTCTCTTCACCTCCTGCTTCCTCCTCCAGCAGCACCCCTACCCGTTCTCGGTCCCTGGCACTGTGTGTGCGGCACTGAGGTTGGCCGTGTTTAGCTTATCTTCCCTAGAAGTCCTTCTTGTTTCTCCGCCTTTGTTTGGGGACCTGCAATTCTACTTGAACTTTTCATTCTTCACTCTCGACCCCCGCCACTTGTTAACCACCAACCCTCCTTTTAAAGTCAAAATAAATTAAAAATTTCAAGGCACTTTCTTTTTAAAGACCAATTATAGGCTTTCTGTCTCCTGGGAAGACTTCTTTTTATAGAAAGTTGACCCTAGACAGTGTTCAGGAGGCCTCCAGCTCCCACTCACCTTGAGGCAGAAATTATCAGCCTTTACAGCTCATAATCCCACCTGGATGCTTTCCGTAGTGGCCGTTCATTAATTAGCAAGGTGACCACATGCATTGTTGGAGATGCATGTTAGGAGGTTTTCCTGTTTGATAAGTCAGTCTTCTTCCCCGTAACTGCGCGCCATTGATCGTGGGAGCTGCTTCGGTTAATCTATCTCATTGATTGTGTTCCATTTAGCACTCTAGTATGCTAATGGTGTGGTTCTCAAAAGCCCCTCTCCACTGACTCTGCAAACTCCCTGTAGTTAAGAATAGTGACTTAACCTTTGTTTCCCTGACGGTCTCATCCACTTAGTACAGAACAGGCATGTGGCGAGTCCTTAGTAAACAATACATTCAACTGTGTTGATGCACATTGTATGAATGTCTACGAATGTGCTTTCTCTGTCTCTACACCTCTGCATAGCCACTTACATACTAATTTTGAACAATAGTTCATACCCAGTAGTAACGGTGACCACTGATTTGTGATGTAATCCACGGCTTTACAAAACCCATGGTCCTCTCCTCCCTCTGCCTGCGTCCCTCTCTCTCCATTCCTTCTCCCGTTGTCATGTACCTCCGCCAGCATGACCACCACGTGGGACACCCCTGAAACCCAGGCTCCGCCGATCTTCAGTACTTTGTTTTCTTTAAAAAGTCTCTTTTATGGATGACCTTGAACTCATGGTCTTCCTGCCTCTGCCTCTCAAGGGCTGGGAGTAAAGCATCTGTTACTACCCCCAGGCCCCTGAGTGTTTCTTTTTTTTGTTTTTGTTTTTGTTTTGTTTTGTTTTGTTTTTTAATTGAAAAAGGAAGCAAAAACATTTTATGATAAAATTGGAGATTTACATGGAAAATATTTCTGACAAAATTGAAAAAAATATAAAGAAAAACACGTTAAAATTGACAATTTTCATGGGAAATTAAAAAGTAAAATGGTAGACATAAAGAACATTGCTTAATTAATTGAAAAAGGAAGTAGAAACATTTTATGATAGAAACAAAGATTTACACGGAAAATATTTCTGATAAAGTTGTAGAAAAATATAGAATAACATGTTTAAATTGAAGATTATCAGCCGGGCGGTGGTGGTGCACGCCTGTAATCCCAGCACTCAGGAGGCAGAGGCAGGTGGATTTCTGAGTTCGAGGCCAGCCTGGCCTACAGAGTGAGTTCCAGGACAGCCAGGGCTACACAGAGAGACCCTGTCACGAAAAAGCCAAAAAAAAAAAAAAATGAAGATTATCATGAAAACTTACACAGATAAGATGGTAGGCATAAAGATATTTCTCAGTTGATTGAAAGTGGAATTATAAACATTTTCTGATAAAATTGAAGGTTTACATGGAAATATTTCTGAAAAAAATTGAAGAAATAGTGTTTCATACCATGCTTTTCTAATAAGGCGTCCAGAAACATTGATCTACTTTCTGCAGGAAACACCACCAGAAGTCAAGGCTGCCGTGCTTCGGACGGACACCTGCACAGGAACAGCGGCTGGGAGCCAGGCCTGTGGGCTCAGCCTTCCCTCACTGCCGTCACGTGTGGCCAGTCTTGAACAAATTCTGAAACCACTTTTTTTGTACAGTTTTCCCCATCTCTGAAATTGAATAATAGTACCTATTTCACAGAGATCTGAACTCTAAATGAATTAATGTATATAAAGAACATAGGACACACATCTAGACTTCAATAAATGTTATTATTGCAAAAAGCACTGGCTCAGCAGTAGGGAAAATCTTACCATGAAGATAGTGGAGGAAATGGCTCTAACGATTCCCAGTAATCAGATTCTCTCTCCTTTACTTTCCACAACTACATGGACCTTCATTTTCCTTAAAAGAAATTATTACAATTTTTCTTTTTAGCACACTATCCAGAAAAGCTTTGCTGCATGGGGTCACTTTGCTTTTGAACAAAATCCACCTCCCCCTTTTTTTCTCCAAAAATGTTTGTTACAAAATGACCAACTGACTCTCCTCTTCGGTATGGTCCCTGCCTGATGGCTAGAGAATTTAAAGTCACAAATGAATGTAATGCCACCAGAGTCATTTGGACTGAGAAGTCACAGTGATAATAGTAAGACAGAAATCATAAGGCATTACAGAATTTTGCAAGTGATTTGTTATTCAGTATGCCATGTTAAATGATATCTGTCACTTGGCAAGATATGTGAAGTAAGCCATATGTCACATCTTGCCTTTCACTGGGGGACACTACCTACGTGTTTACGCGTTTAGGGGACCTTGAGAGGCCATGGGCATGCTGAGTCTATCTTTCAGAATAAGGAGCTTTAAATTAATGTCAGATAAAGCTGGGCAACGTGGCACATGCGGATAGCCATAGCACTTTGGAGATAGAGGTAGAAAGGTCAGGGGTTCAAGCTCATCCTCAGCTACATAGTGCATGCAAGGCTAGCCTGAGCTACAGGAGAGCYTACCTCATAAAACAAGCTTAAGGACAAACTAACCGAATAAATGAAATGAGGTCTTCTGGGCCTCCAATAGCAGAGCAAAAAGTGCTGTTGGTGGGGCCTGGAAAGATAGATCTGGTGTTAAAAGCACTTGCTGCTCTTCTAGAGGACTCAAGTGAACACACCAGCACACAGAGCTGCTAGCAATGTCAGCTCCAGGGACGCCCGTTCCCTCTTCTAGCATCTGTGGCACCAGCAGACGTGCGCACGCGTGCGCGTGCATACACACACACACACACACACACACACACACACTAAATGTATGATAAAACATAAAAATTATTGTCAGTCATTCTATAGAAAGCTAAGAGGGCTGAGTGAAACTTACTCCTTAACTAGTGTGTTAAAAGTGTTTGTACTCGGCCGGGCGGTGGTGGCGCACGCCTTTAATCCCAGCACTTGGGAGGCAGAGGCAGGTGGATCTCTGAGTTCGAGGCCAGCCTGGTCTACAGAGTGAGTTCCAGGACAGCCAGGGCTACACAGAGAAACCCTG
>BDUI01000212.1:285665-300824 GCA_002335545.1 Apodemus speciosus
TCATACTGCCTAAATGCACAGCTTTCTCCTTCATTACACAATACTTTTCTGGTTCATGGAGCTGTTACCATCCTGCGAAAGGAATAACTTAAAGGCAAAAGTAGTCTCCTCCCTCATTTCATGTCAGTAGACAGAACTTTCTCAGAACCAGATGCCCTTTGCAGCTGTAGCCGCTGAGAGCCACGCAYRACGATTGCTTCGTGAGGATAGGAAAGACTGGGTGAAATATCAGCTTCCTGATTGCTTGATTGACTAGTAAATACAGTGGCACAATTTTTAAACTTTTTCTTCCTCCATGTATCTTAGAAAGATACCTGAAAGGCCAAGGTTCAGGCCCTTTCTGTGGCATCGTGTGTGCTCTGTCTCCCTGTCGATGACACACATGCCTTCGGGTTAGGAGCAGTTCTGTAAGCTTAGCTTGGTTTGTCCCAAAGGAAGATGCATTTTCTTTCTTTCTTTCTTTCTTTTTTTTTCTGGCACCGAATAACTTTCCTTGGTGACAGAATGGGTGATGTGTGGATTGGAAGAGGAGATAAGAAATAAGAAGAAAAACAAAGACTGGAAAATCTATAATTAACAGAAATGTACACAAACAGTAATTAGTGTAAGTGAAATACATTTCTGCAGAATGAGAATGGAGCGACCRCACAATGGAAATTGCAGACAATTAGGGTGGATGGAGCGCGGATCACAGAGAGGGTGTCAGGCGGAGATAATGCGGTGCAACTTGTATGGAGAAACAATGGGGTTGTTTAAAGCCCTCTTTTCAAAGGCTCTTCCTGCGCGCACATCTGATTCTCCACTGCCCTTTCATTAGCTTGTTTGTATTAATATTTTTAACTTGCCGAAAACCCGAGTAATGATAAACACGACGGGAGAACTTGGCGAGAGCCCCCGCAGGTTCCCTTGTCACCTTGGCCTGCTTTCTGGGGGGCTCGTTTCCCTGTGCTCGTGGCTTTGCTTTTCAGTGCGCAGGAGGTCAAAACTGCCTGATGTTTAAATGTTACCATAGTGATGGGTAGTGGACACTGCCATCTCTCTCTTTTTAATTAAGGTATAGAGGCAGGTGGATATGCTCTCGGCGTGACCCTCTTGAAGCTGGAGTGAACACGGCCGATTGTTTGCGGTCTTTTCTCTCCTCTGCGGTCTAAGCTTTGTCCTGTCTTTGATCGAGGCCTTCATCATGTTAGGCTAAAGATACAGAATGCTGCCTTTAACCCTTTCCTCCACAAGCTTTGTCCTGGAGTAGAAAACTTAACTAGACACCAGTGAAAGGGTGCTTATATATTTTTTTTTCATCTAGAAACTCACATTTTCTCCGCTGAAAGTTTAAAATTCAACGTAGTGCAAGTGACAGTTTGTTCAACTCTTGTATAGTTTAGAAAAATAAATATTGCTAACTAGCTATACTTTTAAGACAATATTCTCCATTAATTCCTTGAAAATGTTGTAGATTCTATTTTGATCATATTTATCCCTGCCAACTCTCCTCCCCCCCACACACTTTCCACTCTCTCCTTCCTGCCCATCCAACTTCCAGCACAGTCCAGTTCCAGGTTTCCCAACAAGTTCTGGACCAGGAAGAGAAATCTTCCATGAAGATCCCTGAGCACCGCAGAGAGACAGGTGCTATGGAGGTCCCATTTAGAGATGAACACTTTACAGTCTGTTATTCTCTGCCTGTGACCAGTTGATGGTCTTGGTGTTAATTGCCAGCTACTCTAAGGAGAATGTTCCCTGGTGTTGAGAGATGCCCGTGGGCTTCTGACCTATGGGTATTCATCAGTNGTGTGTGTGTGTGTACTGCATGTGGCACAGTACATTCACAGAGGTCAGAGGTCAGAGGTCAGAGGTCAAGGCACTGGAGTAGGTTCTCTACTTTCATCATGCAAATCCAGGAATCAGCTCAGGTCCTGAGACTTGGTGACAAGATCCTTATTCCCCAAGCAGTCCYGCCGGCCCTCCATTAAAGAATCCAGATCCTTTCCACAGGTTACCAATGAGAGGAAGTTTCCCAAAGTTGTCCCTGCCCCTCCCATTCTTATCAAAGTTGCCCYCCCACCCCCGTTAACAACACTGTGTTCTTTTTGGGAGGAGTTCTCAACCTGTGGGTCGTGACCAATTTGGCAGTCAAATGAGCCTTTCACAGAAGTTGTCTAAGACCACTGGAAGACAGATATTTATAGTACAATTCATAACAAGCAAAATTACAGTTATGGATAGCAGTGAAAATAATTTTATGGCTGAGGGGGTCACCACAGCATGAGGAACTGTATTAAATAGTCACAGCATTAGGAAGGCTGACAGTCACTGCTTCAGTATATAAAGGTTAATAGTAAGTCACCAGCTTGAAGTTGAATTATAAATTTGAATTGTTTAGAGGTATTTGTGACAAACACCATGGAACAATAAAAAGTTCTTGATGTGAGAAAATGGATCCAGAGAGGTTAAGAGAGATGTCTACAAACTTCATTGATTCTGTAACAGTGATCTTACCACCCTGAGCCCTAAATCACTTATTGAATTTTTATTTCTTCAGCTGTTTCTTTTTGGTATGTTTAAATCCTCACAGCCTCTTGCGGAGCACCAGTATGGTGGGGAAGATCTACACGTAGATGGAAAACCTCATACATTTAGTCTTCTCAGTTGTTAGAGTTTGTGGGGCACAGGTAGCTTAGCTTCAGTCATGTCTCTAGTCAYGTGAGTTCACGAGTGCTACAGTTAGAAACATTTTCACACGCCATCGCCCATTGCCAAAAACTTATAAGGCACTATTAACCCTCATCCTTACGCCTAAGTCAGATGTCATTTGATGTATCATTAAGGACAATTTATTAGTACTCAAAGGTTGGCTCTATATTGTTTTTTGTTTGGATCCAATCATTTTCCATCATCATTGCATGATGCTTGCTTTATGCCCCTAAAATATTACATTGGAGGTGGATCCAGAGACTTCACAGACTGCCAATCAAGTGCATGCCAACCTTATGTGGAGAAAGGCTGCTGTGCGTCCATGTGTGTAGCCCAGGTGCGTGTAGCCCAGGCATGCTTGGCCTTCCTGGCTGTAGCGGAAGTGATCTGATCTCCCTTGTGACATCCTTTTCCCATCTTAGGATGCAGAATTCATTCTCCTTCATGTTAGCAGCCTCCATGGAGGGATGTGGAGGGATCAACTCATGGCCATACTAGCTATCATCTTTGAGGAAGATAGGATGGCTCCATCTTTATTTCTGTCTTTCCATTCTACTACTCCACCTCCCAGCCCTCTCTTTCTCTTTCCCCCCTCCCCCCTCTCTCTCACACACACATACACATACCACACACACATACACACACGTATACACACACACCACACACATACACATGCCACACACACGCACATACACATACACATACCACATACATACACACACATAAACACACACACCACACACATATACACACACATACACACACCACACACATATACACACACATAACACACATACACACATACACACACATACACACACATACACACACATATCACACACATACATACACATACCACACACACATATACACATACACGCACATGCACACACACACCATACACATACATACATACCACACACACATATACACACATATACACACATGCATATACACACACCACACACATACATACATACACACACCATACCACACACACACACACACACACACACACATACACACACGTATTTCTTTGTGAGCAATGTCAGATATAAGAATATTTGCATCCTTTTCTAAAAAGCAAATTTTGAAGCATAATGAAATCTCAAAACATTTATGTTAGCTCCAGGTTAATCTGAAAAGTTTATAATTAGTGTCATTCACATTGTTTTGACCTAACTGAGTTTTTACTGTGTAACTACGGAGCAGATTGTAATTACGGGTCTTTTGGAACAGCCATGCTTTAGTTTAAGTGGAGGTTCTGACACCCCCTTTTCTTATCTTATTTACTTATTTTGGCAACTCTTGCTTTTATCATATTTTTTCCACTTAAATTTTCAGTATTTGCTCTAACAACCATAGCTTACTTCTTAACACTTCCCAAACACTGAAACTTATTTTGGAAATCAAACAATATTTTAATACTATCTGATTTTATTTNTTCTTCTCATTATTTTACATATCAGTTAAGTTTTTCATTTTTTACTGTATGGTGAATTTCATAGGGCGATATATCTCATTTTGAAGCTGCATTTGCTGATGATTACTGACTTTAAACCTGTTTTTTTATTCTAAATGAAGATTTGTGAACCTTCATATGTAAGTCTTCAGACATTGGTTCACTTTCTAGGGCCTGTACGGAGGGGTGGAGCACAGGGTCGTGTGGTTGGCATTGGATTCATTTGTGAGAAACTGCCTGTGCTCCCTTAGGTTATTGGCTAATTGTTGAGCCCTGAGAAAAGAGGGGAGTGTTTGGTTTGTGCATCCTTTGTCATATTGCACTGAAGACATGTCTCCTCTTTTTTGACTTGCCTTTTTAATTTTTAACATCTGTTTTTTGAAATACAATAGTTATGGATTTATAAAATCCAATGTATCCATTATGACATACACATTTTATGTATGCCTTCTCTGAAAGATGTCTCTAACTACCCCAAGGACGAAGGTTTGCTGCCGTGCTCTTATTAACACATTTCAGGATTAAGAAATACGCCATGGCCCAGTGACCCCATTTCTTCTGTTACTAAGAGAAGGCGTTCTCAAGGATGAGGGCAAAAGAATGAAACAGAATTCCTAATTTGTAAAAAACGAGAGGGAGTGAAGTAATTCTTGAATTGTTCATGATGACACTAAGAATTCTTTCTGTACATTTTGTCTGAGAAAGTCTGAATGCCTTTCTCTTCAGAAAATTCCCTTGGATTCAGACACTCTGAATACAGTAGCATTGATGACTTAGTTACAGACTTGAAGGATGGTCTCAGATGTGAGATTCTTTATGTGGAAATCAATGTCCAACAGGCACGCACACATGCATGTACTGCTAGGAGTAGCTGTGTTCTCTTGAACAAATGCTTTCATTATTGATTTACAAATTTGGCAGGGTTTCCTGTAAATGTTCTGAAAAATTACATAGATTTAAATCATTTGCTTGTTTTTTTATTCAAAGAGAGTTTGGATGCAGCTCTGATACCTAAGCCATCCATCCCAACRCAGACGCACTTCGGAGGCAAGTTCATCTCTCTTAGACACTGGGATGCCCCAGTCAGCTACCTGCAACACTCCTGATGTTATCAGGAGGGAAAGATACAATCYGTCCTTCAGTGAGTGATGCATTGTCTCTTTGTCCTAGTTGCCATCTAGAGACTTATAGACTYTTCTGCAGTGATGATCTGAYGATAGTCACAATCTGGCAGGAGAGTACACAAGTGGAGAGAAAACCTAACTGCTGCCCTGGGGAATGCTAATGAAAAGGAACAGCCCTCTGACCTATCTGAGGTCTTTCGTAGAGAACCTCAGTGGAGATGTTTCCTGGCTTCTGCCCCTGTGCTGTTTTCAGAGTGGCTCATGTGGGTCCTTCTGGGATGGTATCAGTGGCCTCTCAGAATAGTCCCTATCGTGCCACTATGAACCATGCACTGAAATGTGTTTGCAGAAAGTCAAAAGTAGCATCAGTGGAACTTCCGATCACTCTGCACGTTCTGGTCTCTGTAAGTGATTTTCATTTTCTCTCAAATTATTATATTGGAATTTTAGAGGTTCTTTAAGCTATATTTGCATCGCTTAAGGTTTGTATGGTCGTCTTCCCCAGGTTCACGTGATCTGTCACAGGCTTGCATGATCTACCACAAGTTCATACAATCTACATCAGGCTCTATGTTCTATCCCAGGCTTGAATGGACTGCTCTAGGAAAACACATCTGGCTTCCCAGAAGTGACTTCTAGATTCTGGAAGTCTCCTATCCAATAGACAAATGACTTTCTAGATCAATAAAACATATAGATGATTGGTTTTTTCTCTTAAAATGAGTAATCATTTGAACTTCATAACATCATCTTAGCACACTGCTCAGTTTGATTGGTTTTTTTTGGGGGGGGGGGTTGTTGGTTTTGTTTTGAAATCCTCTCTATCAGAGATGTTTAACATGGAGGGCCTTTAACTCCAGGGCTAACATCTGTCTAATGACCTCTCCTGTATGATTACCCCTCAGGTGCAAATCTCTGACAGATATATAATTTATCATGCTTAATGAAAGGATACATGTGGAGTTATCAGTTTGTTAAAATGAAGAGATTAAACACTCAACTTGAGATGAGACTCAGAACTTTCTCCTGTCTGTCTGCCTCGTTCCGGCTAACAGTAATTGGGGAATTTCCTTCCTTTCACCTTCACACCTCTGATGCTTTGCCTAAGGAGTTTTTGAAAAGTTTGAGTGCCTTGTACTGGGTGCCTGGGTTGACAGTGTAGTGTGTGTGTGTGTGTGTGTGTGTGTGTGTGTGTATGTGTATGTGTGTGCGCGCATGCGCGCGCGCGAGTGGTCTGTGTGGTCTGGTGGTGTGTTATATCCTTGATAGCATGGGTGAGTGAGTTCTTTGTCTTGCGCCTTCCTCATCACTCTTAACGTTTGCTTTGGAGGCGGGGGTCTTTCACCAGAAGCCTGTGTCAAGGTTCTGTCTAATCTAAGTGCCCAGCACTGGGGCTATGGATACCTGCCACAGTGCCTACTTTTACATATGTTCTAGGTCTGATTTTACGTCTTGATGCTTGTGAAATAGGCACTTTATCAACAGAGACATCTCCCAGCCTCTCCTTGAGGACATATGTAATGTCATGCCAGGAAAGACATTGGGTCTCCATGGCAGGAGGAAGACTTACTACGAAGTTCCATTCAGTTCCTGCCTGACTGCGTTTTCTAAACACTCCTCACCGTTCTCCGAAGCACTGGCCGAATTCAGTCCCACGGTGGCTCTAGTACAGAGCACCGCCTTGCTCCCTCAGTTTGCAGGGCAGCTCCACGCACCGTGCCACAAGTCAGCAGCCGAGGCCATCGTGATGCCTTTTTGAGTCGTTCTTCTCGGATCAAGTGATGACTATGATAATGATGCTGAGGAAAACTGTCACGGAACATAGCTGAGCTCCCCAAATCTAAGGAGATTGAATAATCACTCAGATAGAAAGCCCAAATCTATCAAATGTAAACCTATCAAGTATTTGAGCCTTTTCTCAAACAAAATGGCGCCTCGGACTGCACTCCCAATCTACGCGGAATGCCTYTCAGCTTGCATCTTACATCTGTTTTCAGCTTGTGACGATTACTAGCATGCTTTAATTTGCTCTGCAGTGTGGACCTTGGAGTGTAGACCCATTGTGGGTTCTCAGAGCCTTTCATTGGTTTCAGCCTGCTGCTGGCCACCTCTTTCACGCCCTCGCCCTCCTGTGTTAGCTGGGCCTATTAAGTCGGGGATTTTATTTTCCCACCTCAAAACTGTAAAGGCAAGCTTGTCACTGTAATTTCCACACCCTTTCTTTCTCTTTGTTCTATATGTCATCAAGATCTTATCTCCACAGGCTTCTGCCCTGGGTTAATAGCTTGGAACAAAGTTCAGTGAGAGTCCCTCACAATATAACAAARTGCATAGATGGAAGTATCAGTAGACGCTGCCCTGGCTTTTCTTCAAGCATTGCTTGTTGAATCTTGCTGAGGAGTGGACCCAAACTCATAGATAAGATAGCAAGCTGTCAATCACATGCACACAGAGATTCAGGACACATTGGTGACGAGAGAGTGATGCTCTGGGTACCCCAATGATGGGTACTGTGCCCTGGGACATTCCTGCTAATTCCTTTCTGAAAGGTACAACTTAACCATATTGTCAAATCTCAAGACACCTCAGTGACATATTAGAACTTAACAACGGTCTTAACACTTTTAAGCATTTACAAGAGAAATGTTAGTTTTCATTTCCATCTCCCACAATAATTAGATTGAAATCACCTTTCCTAATAGTTTAAATCCATAGGCCATTTCTGTTATTTATTTATTTTTCTACTAAAGCTGCTGTCTGCTTGATGTCATAAGAAATTATGTGGTGGAGACATATCCCAAGGAAACAAATGGTATACATGTGAATTTATGAGCCAGATTATTTAGAAGTAACTATACCAACACCGTTGAGCATTATCAACAAGCCCATTGCTGTGGCTTCCTCCTCCTCTACTCAATGAGCTGTTAAAAGACACAATTTGTTGTACTATGCTGCTAACAAGAAATAAATAGCATACAGCAGGTGCCACGCAGGAAGGCACTGGGTGTTATTGTACTAACTGTGCCCGACTAATTCTCGCCAAAACAACAATTCTGCATTCAGTAAAGAAAAGAACAGATCATTTGGTGGAGATTGGGATGCTGGTTGTTTGTCATGTCAGGGTTAGACGTGACAATGGAATCGCATGACAGACATTGATACAGGAAATCCTTGGCTATGGAGACATATGTTCAACTCTGTGCATCATCTCCAATGCAGAAGTGCATGTAAATGATTTTCCATATCAYATTGCTTGTAGATTAATATTAACTCCACAAAAGATCCTGATACCTGATGCTACAAGAGAGTGAGAGACACCTCTAGTCTCACACACATGTACACACACACACACACACACACAATAACAATGTGCCATTGAGAGGTGTGGCAGACAATAGCACGGATGTTGAATGAGGTAGGTGTTTCCTTTCCCTACAACTGCACACATCTGAAGCAGCTTAGCTATTCTTTCCTTCTATAGTTTCTAACTGAGGGCACGTTGTCTGTCAGGAGCACAAGAGAGTTCGTGTACAACAGGCAGCACGCCTACAATGAYCGGGTTCTCTTGGGCACAACACTGAGCTGAAAAGTGCCCAGTAGATGGTGTAGATGTTAGAAAGAGGGCATTCAACACTCAATGAGAAAGTGAGAAGTCTTCCTTTGTCCAGAGGAGTAAGAAAGGGTCATTTGTTGACACTCTTTGGCCAAGTGTGCTGAACAAGGAGAAGCAAGTGAAGTCCATTAGACACAGGGCCCAAGAAGCTGATATGTTCTTGCCATAGATGAAGAGCAATTAGAAGTKAAAATGAACCCTGGGCAGGGGCCAGGTCAAGGAGGGCTTCTTAGACAGTGTTTCCAAGCTGGCTYTCCTTTCTCAGAGCAACACGCATGGAAAATTGGGTGAACCTTAAGAAGCTGATTGGCTTGCAAGCTTAGTTCTTCAATGCAGATTATCGGATGTCCTGACCATTCAGCTCCTGTGTGAGGAGTCCTTTTCTTCCCAGGGTGTGGATCTAATGATATACTTATTATCTTAAGTCTGTCTGTCTGTCTGTCTGCCTGCCTGCCTGCCTGTCTCTTTCCCTCACTCTTCTCCCTTTCTCTTCCGTGTGTGTGTGTGTGTGTGTGTGTGTGTGTGTGTGTGTGTGTGTGTGTATCTGTGCCTGTGTGTGCATGTAGACACACCTGTGGAATGCCCAGGACAACTTTCAAGAGTCAGGTTCTCTGCTTCTGCCATAGATTCCCAGAGCTTGCAGGAGGGCATGTTAGCCTCTTGAGTCATCCAGTAGACTTCTGTCTCATCTTTTGTTTCCTCGGAGATCTTGACCAAAAATCAAATGTCAGGATTATCAGGTGTGATTAAGTGTGAGGTACATAATTTTAGCTGAGGAGATGAGTAAGGATGGACTGCAAAGTGATCTAGAAAAACTCAGGAGTAGGGTAACCACTGGCGACTGGGGGCTTTAGCTGTCGGAGGAAGGACTGATAGATCATAAAGGGTAAAGGTTGAAAGTTTCAGACCCCTATTAGATTCATACTCAGTGACACTCTGAAGARAAAACAGCCTGTGTCCTCAGCATCAGTTGTGACGAAAGATACTCAGGAGCAAGTGTGCGTCCTTGGAGACAGAGGTGAAGCAGGGGCGGGTCCTTGGAGACAGAGTTGAGCAAAGGTGCATCCCTGGACACAGAGATATAAAAGGCACTGAGAGTTTACACTTTAAGACAGACTTTTCTGGAATGACAAGTTGCCCTGCTCACTCACGTTATGCTTTGTCTCACATTTCTACTTTTGCTCTGATGTGCAGGAAGAATGTTTGTTTGTCAAGGCAAACCTTCAACTATGATTTTAAATTTTGTACARTTTTGAGGTTATAATGTAATTATATCACTTCCCCCCTTTCCTCCAAACTTTCCATGTACCAACCATGCCCCCACTCTTTCGGATTCACAGTCTTTTTTACTTTAATTGTTATAACACAGGTATGTGTGTGCACACCTGTTCCTAAATAAATATACCCTTCTGTCTGTATAATGCATAGACATTTCCCCTAAGGGAAACCACTAATTGTCATCGTGAGGACACGTCCATCATTGCCACTCCTTAGGAAAATACAAAGTGGAACTGCAATAGAATCTAAAGCAGTTGGTCACGTGGCAGCCACAGCCAGGAAGCAGAGAGAGATGGGACTGGTCCCAACATCACTTTCCTCTTTCTAGTCAGTCTGCACTTTAGCGGAGGATGGCACTGCCAACAGTCACATAGGCCTTTCTTTATAGTGAACCTGGTACAGGAATTCCATTACCCGTGCCCAGAGATTGGTCTCCTAGGAGACACTAGATCCTGGCAAGTTGAGGCGATTAGCCATTATGCACACACATAACATGACATTGTTGAGCCATAAACTGAAAGGGATTCTGGAGCGACCTCAGTCCCGAAAGAGTCGGGAAGGTGGCGTGCTAAGTGAAAGAAGACAGTCACAAGCGGATGGACATCGAATGTTCTGCATGTATTAGGTGCTTAGCATTTTCAAACCCTAGGAACAGAAGAGGAACAACAGCCCTGGAGGCTGGAGAAGAAGGCAGAAGGAGCGATGAATGGGTGACGAGGTTTCCTTTTGGGAGATAAAGAAATGTTTTGGAAATGAGTAAAGTGGATAGTTTTATGAGACTGTTTGCATGTATTTTCTGTCACAGACTAGCAACGTTTTAATATTTAAAATATGAATTTGTTTATCACAACAGAATAAGAAAATAGTGTTGATGAGCAGCATTGATCTTTTGATCAATTGAATATTCAAATTGTGTTGTATTTATAAGGAACGGCCGTCTGGCCATTAGAATGGGTCCTGATGACCTCGGGACAGGTCAGATCTAATCTAAGACTTGGGAACGCCTGCTCTCTTCAGGTTTGCTTGGCCCTCTGTAAATCTCCATCTGTGGAGCTGTCAAAGTGACCCCAGTGTGGATGACAAAGGAGGCTTGGAGCACATCCTCTCATGAAAGCCAGACTCCGGTCTGTGTTCAGAACTGGAGGAAAGAGAGGGGGAAAAAAGATTCAAAACATTCAGAAAGAGAACAAGGACATTCCTCCAGACTTTTTATGGGACAAGAAAGTGAGCACAGAGCCACTGTAGGAAGGAGGTAATATAATTTTAACAGTTAAAAAAGAAATACTCAAGTTAAAAAAAGAATATTCAAATTGTTGTATTTTTTCCTTCTCCATTTTTGACACCCAGTGGAGGTCAGTTTCTCTCTCTCTCTCTCTCTCTCTCTCTCTCTCTCTCTCTCTCTCTCTCTCTCTCTCTCTGAGTGTGTGTGTGTGTGTGTGCATACATGAGAGAGAGAGAGAGAGAGAAAGAGAGAGAGAGAGAAAGAAAGAGACTTTAATCCCAGTACTTGGGAGGCAGAGACAGGTGGATTTCTGAGTTCGAGGCTAGCCTGGGCTACAGAGTGAGTTCCAGGACAGCCAGAAACCCTGTCTCAACACCCCCAAAAGAAATAATGGGAAATGAAATGGTCTTTAACATGGTGCCTTCAACTTGAGGACAATCACCAGTCCTTTCCAGAAGGGAGCCCCTGCTCCTGTGTGATCTTCTCAGGCGAGAGAGGGGCAGTTAGGAAATGACCATGGCATTTTGAAGAGGAGGGGAAATTTGAGGTGGCCTTTTGTAAAATATCGACACTTACAATGTTGCCAAGCATTTTAGATAGATCCAGCAACGAATGTACCATGGAGCTCCTGGGTGTGGAAGAAGTACCATTCCAGAAACGGTTAAATCATATCCTGCCGGATCCTTACGTGCTGGCATCAAACGGCAGCAGGGAAAGTTTGGTGTCTTCAGGACATGGTGTGGGACAATTGGTTCCCCATATGGACATAAAATAAAAATAGACCCTGGTGACAGGATAAATTCCAGGTGGCTCAGAACCCTCAAAGTGAAAAAGAAACATGTAAAAATCCCGTCAAAAGCAGATTTTCATGACCTCAGATGAAGGAAAGATTTTATAAAGGAAAAGGTTGGCAGAGTCATTTAACAGCACCAAAGATGCCACTGAAGAAACAGTAAAATGATCCAGAGGTAGAGATGAGAAGGCGGGGAAATCTCCAAAGGTTACATTCTTGGAACCTAATCTTCACAGGGTGTGGTGGGTGTAGTCCTGGGTGCTTGCAAGGCTAGGGAGAAAAGATGGCTGCCAGTTTCAGGCRAGCCCAGGCTATGTCGTGAGTTCTAGGCCAGTCCGGGTTTGGTCAATTCTAAATTCCACTAAAAACATTGTTTCAGTGAACAAGAGCAAACCAAACATAAAACACCCCCCAACCCTTCACTTGGCAGTTTGTGAAAGACAATAGTGAAATAAACAGACAGGAGAAGGAGGAGCAGGAGGAGGAGGAGGAGCGGGGAGCATAAATGACTTGCCCAATTTAAGGCGAAGGTTTGAATTAAAACGTTGCCTTTCACAGACGCATGAAGCTGCCTCCCGGGGATGCCTGCCGAGATGGGTGTTGGTAACAATGTGACCTCTTGTAAAGTTTTCATGGCAGCAAAGTATGTCTGCTTTGGAGAGCAATTTGTTAACAATGAAGAATTAAATCATACACTGTGAAGGACGCAGCCTCTGAATCTCCCAGACTTGCYCAGGACAGACCAACAGATTTTGCTGCATTCATGTTTGGGAAACTAATAAATATCTGAAATAGGGTCAAGAGATTGAAAACTGAGCCAGGAGGTTTATTCAGTAAACAGTGTAAATGAATAAATTAATGTAACAGGGATWAACATGTTAAATTAAATATTATTATTGTATTCAGTATAGAAACATTAAATTCTTTTGATACAATATGTTATTTTCAGATGGAATAAGAAAGGTTATAGAGAAAGTATCTACCATCCAGAGAGCAGCCAGTTTCACTGACAGGCTGATTTAATTGACCTGATCAGAAAGGATCGATAATTGATCACATGACTTGTATCAATGAATATTTTTAAAATTCTAAGAGACAAAGATAACGTAAATCACCATGAATTCCGAAAAGACACAAAGTATTTACAAAACAACTTTAAAAGAAAAATATTTTACTATTATGCTATTTGTGGGAATACTGTGTTTGCTGTTCCTATGCTAAGTAGCTAGAGTTTCAAAGMAACTATAATTTCTCACTTCGAATACCATGATTTACCATAACCTGTCTCTGGAAATAAATTCATAGGGTATTTTAAACAGACCCCAGGCTCTGCTGCTGTGAGTAACGTTGTTCTTCGTCTGGAGGTCAACTACCTATCTATCGTACAGTAGACATGATCCAGTCGGCAGGGTGGTGGTTCTGGAAGGGACATCCCAACTGCTTAGTGTGTACCTTTTCCAAATATGCCTGATCTTAGCAGTGAGTACCCATCACCAATTTTTCAGAAGAGGAAAACTGGAATGCTTAAGATCAGAGGTAGAACCATTCCTGAGATGTAGTTCAAATTCAGAGCACACACTACCTGCGGTTCACACTCAGCTCACTCCTGCATGAATCCGGTTGAGAAACTGCTCAGTCTAAATGTTTGTGGGAGGAATCTAAAAATTTTAGGAAGTCCCATTTGTCTCGTTGTGGGGACGAATTCCCCAYGATGATGAGTAATTTGTATGTGCCACACTCTGTCACACTTCAAACCCTTCCAAGCAGAGGCTGATACCATAAAAGGTACTTAGGGCGGACGGAGTTGGTAGACTGWTTTCGTGGAACAGGTAAGYCACCTGGCGAATGCATGCTTAGCAACAGAAGAAGGGTCAGACAGGCTGCCACTGAAGGTCATGGCTACATCTCCATGCCAACCCAGCTTCTCAGATGTCAGAGACTGAGTGACTGGACCCTGTTAAAGGAAAAGGTGTGGTTATCCCTTGCCTGAACAAGTGGTTTTAGCCATTTGTCTTTTGTTACCTGGTTTTGGATCTACTTTACAAAAACTTGTTATATAGCAATATCCCATCTKTGTACTTTTTATTCAAGTTTTTGTCATCCAAACATAGAAACTCCCCAGTTTTCAAATCTGCCTTTTGGCTTTAACTACAGCACATTGATGTCACATGTAAAGGTAACACACCATTATTGATTAATGCGTAGGGTTGTGGCTCACCTWCACTGTATTGTCTTTATCACGTGTCACGTCCAGTGCGTGGCCTGTGTTGTCTGGCCATCCAGACCCACCTGTACTCCCTGAGGCATCTCCCAATTTTAAGGAGTTATAATTTCTTGTAAAGCTATGTCACAGAGAACCAAACTTAAGAATTCACTGATTTTCAAATGTTGCTCTGGAGTTTGTGTGAGACAGCACACAGGCAGTGCGGCTTGCCAAGGGCTCGCTCAGTGTCTCATGTCTTCCATAGGATGAAAAGACTTCTCTGCTAACTTGAGAACAGAAAAGGGTCCTCTGTTTCAGGAGTCCTATGGGTCTCTTGTGCCCTCCTCTCTGAGTTCTCTGAGTTCTAGGGGCTTCAATGTCATGTTGTTTACAATCTTGAGTATCTCCTCACTGTCTCCTGCTCTGACTAGATGTAACAGATACATTTCTGTTGTGTGTTGGTCAAAAACACACTATAAACCTCTCACTAAGGTGAGTTATGCCCAAAGTTTTACTCTATTTTAACCCAAGAATTTGAACACATTTAACTCATACATTTGAGTTTGTCTAGTGTTTCCATACATTTTCACTGAAGGGATTCCTTAAGTGTAGGGTGGTTTATATAGGGTAGTTTATGAAAAACATTAGAAACTGTGCTAATGTTACCTTATTGTTGCTCTACAAACTGATTTTGTTTGCCAACCAATCAATAGCTTATCTGTCTATCTATCTATCTATCTATCTATCTATCTATCTATCTATCTATCTATCTA
>BDUI01000212.1:316563-328817 GCA_002335545.1 Apodemus speciosus
GGACTTCCTTGACACACAGTTTTTTCCAAATTCTAATACTATGTCCCCACACTGCACGATGTAAACATACAGTTTTTTAGAGTTCTTTATGGCTTTTGATATTATTTCAGTATTTCCATGTTATTCTGAGGGGTTTCAGAGTTTATGTGTTTAATGTTGCATCCCGAATTGCTGTTGAATATGTTAAGGTTTTAAATTGCTGTTTTGAAGCTTAACTTCAGCCTTCCCTTTGCCCCATCTATGTGTATATATTTATTTACATCTGAAAAGTACCATTCAAAGGGAAGTATCGCTKTATATAAATTAGTAATTTCTTTTAATTGCCTCCAACGTTTTAGTCTCATGTGGATTTTTGAAGTTGCTTCCACCTTTGATGTTTTATTAATTATTTCCAAGGTAGCTTTCTTTCCAGGGTGAGGCATACATATTGATCTTGCGTACGGTGAGGACCGAGATTTCTCTCTTGGCACCAGCACCTCCTGCAATCATATCTAGAAAGGGCTTGATCGTTTTTTCAGCGAGTCTCCAACAGCTAACTGTTGGCTGCCAGCATTCCATTTCGATAAGTGAGGAGGAGTTTAGAAATTTCACACATTCTATGTGTGATGGGAAAAACCCAATATAATGTATTAAAGATGCAGCCTTTGGAAGGGAAACAAGGGCGTCTTGAGGACCGTGTGCCAGTCCCCAAAGGTTTGCAGTCAGGTTTGGTTCAGAAAAGCCCTTGGATGTGTTGGAAGCAGTGCTTGGAAAGGGACCGTGTACCGTGTGGGGAAAGCACCACAATGAGCCTCGGTTCCRTGTAGAGCGCAGAGCTGACTGCGGTTGCATGACAAGAATTGGTCTGTGTCGTTTGCCGCTGCCAATCTTCCTGATTGATACAGACTGTTGAAGYCATAGCTCTCATATGGCGCTCCATATTGATCGTTAAAATCTGCAGAAATGAATTATTTGGCGTGTGTATATATTTTTTTCCCTTCCCATTGGCTAATTTTCCCTGTGTCAAAGAGTTTTGAAATAGTTGACCTTCCTTCTCAGTTCTTGTTCCTGGTTGTTATCTTGTCTGGGAGGAAAGGCTGCGGTATGGCTGCTTTTTCATTAGACCCAAGCACCGTCACTGCCATGTCCTACACAAGGGGTGATGTGGAGACCCCTTCCCACTTGATAAGCCATTGTGCAGAGGAATCTCAGTAAGTCAGTCGCCTCTATTTCTAGGGATGAGTTAGCTTTATTTTAAAAGTCACGTGGCATCTAAATTTTAAGAGAGTGAACAAGAAGCCCCGTGCTAAACCCAGCCCTTTGGAAGAGTGTGACAGTTTCCCAGTGGTCATGGAAAGGGGGGCACAGATCTGTTTTTTCTGTTTTTTTTTTTTTTTTTTTTTTTTTTTTTGGTTCGTGTGTCATGGATTGAATGTGAAAACTCTTCAGGATTTTTCAAATTGAAAAGACTGTCCCTACTTGCAAGGGACAGGTGACATGGAGAGTATCCTTTCAACTGCCTATGGTGTCATTAGAAAGGAAGCGCCAAGAGCTCTGGCCCGTGCTGCTGGAAAGAGCCTGTGGCAGAAGAATGGAAACAGATGG
Source organism: Apodemus speciosus (assembly GCA_002335545.1). NCBI lineage: Eukaryota > Metazoa > Chordata > Mammalia > Rodentia > Muridae > Apodemus > Apodemus speciosus. Next base: position 318,148 of record BDUI01000212.1, read on the forward strand.
TATTATCATTTTGTCCCAAGAACTGTGCGGTTTCTTTTTGGTCAGTGTCTGATTGAAGTTCCCGGAATCACTGAGTGGATAGATAATAGAGGAAGGAAAGTGGATGCAGAGGAGCCTGGCCAGGTCTTTAATTCTCACTTAAACGGGACTGTTCCCTCATTTAACAAACCCAAGCTTGGCTTTTGAGGTTTCATAAGGTCAGTCCCTCTCCAAAAATTAGAAAAAAGAGAGAGAAACTTCTTTCAGGTGATGGTCATCATTTTAATCAGAGGACTATCCAACTATAGGTTCTGAAAGATGAAGACAAGGCGTGCCAGTGGTCGACAAGATGTCTCAGTTGGTGGGTACCTGATAGATGGCGGAGGGGAAAGGCAGAAGGAGGCGCATTCAGCAGACTCAGATAAATGAGAAGGTTCTAATTATTTTCATTTTTCACCTTTGGCTGCTTTGCGCCCCCCACTGGTGTCTTTGGTCCACAGTCACCCTTTCCCAGTCTCCTCTCTGTCCCTTCTCTCCCAATGCTCATCGCTCACTGTGTCTCTTCCGATTTGTGACTGAAACAGAGAGAAGGGAGTGGCATCCTGCTTCCGTGTGCAGACATGTTTGTGTTGGGATCCTTGAGTTGTTTTTGTTTTTGTATATTTTATACCTTGCTTAGGCCTCCTTGGGCACTTGTGACAACTTGTGAAGAGTTGAAGAGTTTTAAAAAAAGTCCAAGGAACCGACAAACCTCATGCCACAATACTGCAGGACGCTTTTCAGTTCAGTTCCTGCAGAGGTGCGCCATCTGGACTCGAGATTGGCTTCTTTCAACCATGTCTGTTTGAGGGGAAAATATAGTCCAATGATATTTTGAAAAGTACAGTTTTATTTAAACATGTTTCTTTAATTTTTATTGTCAGTTTACAATCATTCTAGAGCTTTGTCATGACCAACTTTATAATTAAATATTATTGTTATATCTCTCTTGAAGTCCAGAGACCTTGGGCCATAGCCTGCTGACATGAAAAAGAAAGGATTTTACCTTATTCATTGATTTTTTTTCAAAAGGCATTACTGACAAACATATTCTTGATTTTTTCAATGTGATTTTTTTTAAAAAAGGAAAAATCTGTGAGCTCTGTTTCTCACTGGCATAGACTATTAATGAAATAAAAGGTCTGTCAGTGGGGAGCTGGCAAATTTATGTTTACAGAGAGAAAAACACAGAAGAAATCTGAGGAATAGAAGTGGGCCTTCCCAGGTCGTACAGTAGAGTCAGAAAGAAGTTATGATTGACATTAGAGATGTAGAGAAACGTCTCAGACAAACACTAAAAGACATTCAAGTATTCAATGATCATTGAGCCATCATGTGTGCTTAGGTTATCGGTTCTAGACTGCTACAATGGAATACCTGTGACATTAAATTTATAGGATGGAAGGGTGCTTTGGCTCATGGTCTTGGAGACTCCAGTCTGTGGTCTAAAGGCCCCACTGGTTCCAGGGCTGTGGCCAAGAAGCACATTGTGGTAGGAACTCACATGTAGCTGTCAAAACTGGAAAGGAAGAGAGAAAGAGATAGAGGCCAGAACCCCACAATCCCTCCTTCAGCATAAAACTCCACTGACCCAAGGCCTGCCCACTAGGGTCTGCCTCATAAGGGTCTCGCCATTTTGAGACTGAAACTGTTAATATAGATTTATAGGGACATTTAATTCCTGTAGTGTGACATATGCAATCAAATTTTGCTCATAGAGGAAAAAATAGAAAGAGTCCTTAAATTGAATGTTGAGCTCTCTTTTTAAAAATATAATTTACGGAAATAAACACTGAGACCGACACCAGGTTTGTGTGGGCGTAAGGTAAAGTTTGGGCTGAATGACTGATGTGCTGTTTGGGTGTAAACATTCGATTCCATATTGCAACTGTCTGCCGGCACTCATGTCATTAATCAAATAGGTACCCAGATGTACAGCAACGTTTAACTGTATTTAATGTAGTTAGCTTTACGAYCATCGCTGGGAATTATCCAGGTGCAGGTGGTAGCTCTGCTCTCCCTATGATTTCAGTTTCTGAAATCATCCTTTACTTCCTGAAACAGTCATTCAAATCTGACTGTACAGATTGATGTGATCTCCCAGGTCTGGTATAGTTTGTGATGGACTGTCTATTATGGAATTTGAAGCTCCTGGATGGACTGAAGTATTGGGGGCAGGGGAGAGCCATGGGCTACATTCTCTCACGTCATCTGATAAMAGACCTTCCCACTGAGACACATCTACAAATTCCTAAGTAAACAGTGAATATTTAAAACCATCAAAGGTAGTATCCTTCCACTGAGATGCCTTATACCCTATGTGCTGAACTCTGGTGGAAGAGAGCTTAAGTACACCCTCACTAGGAGTCAGAAGGTGTGCAGTATATTCACTGCAAAGTTTATTATCCATGAGATATTAAAGTTTAATATTCATAGAGCTGATATTTGAAATTTTTTATTATGTTTTATATGTATGGGTGTTTTGCCAATGTCTATGTAATATGTATGTGCCTGCTGCCTGCAGAAGCCAGAAGACCATGTCAGATCTCCTCGAATTGGCATTATAACTGGTTGTGAGATGTCATGTGACTGCTGGGCCTCAAAGCCGGGTCCTCTGGCAGATAGTCAGTGCCCTCAAACACTGAGCCATCTTTCTGGTGCCAGGTGAACCAATTTTATTCAAAGATATCACAGTTTTAAAACTTAAGRGTTCTCTTGATTTGAAAAAGAATGTATCTTATCCATTGGGGACCCTGTGCTCAGTTCAATGGCTGGCTGAGAGTGTCCCCCTCTGTATTTGTCATGTACTAGCAGAGCCTCCCAGGTGACAGCCATATCTGGCTCCTGTCACCAAGCACTTGTGGGCATCCACAATAGTGTCTGGGTTTTGTAATTGTATATAGGATGGATTTCTAGGTGGAGTAGTGTCTGGATGGTCTTTCCTTCAGACTCTGCTCCACACTGTCTCTGTGTCTCCTTCTGGATGAGCTAGAGAAAGGACCAAAGGAGCTGAAGGGGTTTGCAGCGCCATAGGAGGAACAACAATATGAGTCATCAAGTACTCCCAGAGCTCCCAGGGACAAAACTATCAACCAAAGAGTATACTTGGAGTTACCCATGGCCCCGGACACATCTGCAGCAGAAGATGGTCTTGTTGGACACCAAATGGGGGAGAGACCCTTGGTCCTGGAAAGACTTGATGCTGTAGTGTAGAGGAATACCAGGACAGGGAAGCAGGGGAGGGTTGATTGGGGAAGGGGAGGTGGCTTATGGGATTTTTTGAGGGGGGGKTGGAAACCAGGAAAGGGGACAACATTTGAAGTGTAAATAAAGAATATACCTAATATAAAAAAGGAACACAAACTATAAAAACAAAAGAAAAATAATGTATAATTTTCAATGAAGGTATCATCATGAGTGTTTCACAGGGAAAAGTCATATTGACAAGAGCTGAGCTGAGAAAAGGASTAAAAATAAAGAGAAAATTAAAGTCATGGATGATTCTCTAAAGTAGCTCATCAGACAAGTAGGATTGTGTCAGGGATTTATTAGGAAGTTTTTTTTTATAAGTGTTCCATACTTTTTATGCTCTTTGTTTTTCTGTATATTCCCTGGGAAAATCCCAAAAGCCAGAGCAAGAGTGAAGAGACCGGCCAACCAAGTAGCCAACCAACCTAACAGTATTGCCCATCCATTGCTTTATTCATGCATTATTCCTTGGGATAACCATATATAGCGGTGAGAGCTTACACCAGGGAAAGGGTTAAATTTGAATCCCTATTGGAACATTCCATTTCTTAATAATGATGTTGACTAGAAAAGTGATAGAAGGTCCTTCAGGGACTTGGAAACATTTTACGGATTCTCATGAAGTCTCACTTCTGGCTGACAGTTTTATTGAAAATGCCTGTAAATCAAAGGTAGRAAACCACATTCTCTTGTCATCTTCAGAGCAATGACAGTTACCAGCCATGTGACTAGGCAGGCTGTTTTTATAGATGTAGCATAAAGTCAAGTGTCTGCAGGGTAACCTAATAGGAAGGATGAGCTAGAGAAGCCTAGACCACATGGTTGGCATCAGGATCATCCTGACTCGATAATCTCAATTTGCAGAACTTCATGTTTTTCCTTCCTTCCTTCCTTCCTTCCTTCCTTCCTTCCTTCCTCCCTCCCTCCCTTCCTTTCCTCCTCCTCTTCCTTCTACTCTTCCTCCTCCTCCTCCTTTACCTCCTCCTCCTTTACCTCCTCCTCCTTTTTAAAGTTGTTCTTTTATAAGATGTTTATTGACTGACAAATTAAAGTTGAGCTCCCATGCTGTAGGAACCATGTGGACCCGCACCATCCAAATGCATCTGTTATTTGTTTCTTCTAGAATAAATGTTACAATGTTACAATTCTTGATGAGAAACAGCTGGGCGGCTTACATTCGGTTGCACTCCTCTCGGGTTCAGAGGATGGATTCACTGCTGTGCCCCTGAGAGTTTTAAATGGAGGAGATGACAAGATGTCAGAACAACAGTGAGCCTCTCTCACATGGATATTTTCTATTCTGCCCCACTGAGAGTTACACATTTTAGGCTAATGAATGAACCACGGTACCTTTGGTCTCTCCCAACATTCTCTGTGGTTTCTTTATTTCCACTTATTCTTCATGTGAAGTGAGAGTTTCAGATGCTACTTGAAGAGGATGSAGAGGTGACTCAGAGCTTAAGAGCACTGAAGAACACTTGCTTTGTTTTTAAGATCTGAGTTTGATTCTCAGTACCCAAATTACTCAAGATCACATGTAATCGCAGCTACAGAATCTGATGCCCTCTTCTGGCCTCCCCCTGGTACTGCGCACATGGACACACACACACACACACACACACACACACACACACACACCTCTTATAATTAAAAATAAATAAATATTTTTAGAAGTCCAGTGTAATGATGAATTCAAAATACAAGCAACTGAATCATTGTGCATAGGTAATATTTTAGAAGCATCTTATGTGAGCCATTTTATTATGTTACAATTTATTTGACTCTGAGATAGTAGTGAAGTTTGCTCACCCATGTCTCACAGAAAATCTGGTAAAATGGTATGAGCTGACAGAGCCTGAGTTAGTCCTGAGTGGCTACCCCACATGGCTGCCACCAGTGGGGTTTAGGTACCTAGATAAAGAATGGTACGTGTCAATGGGAGCATATTCTGTGCAAAATGAGCAGTTTGTGTTGGGCAAAGTGTCTCTTGTCAATGCCACAAGCCTGTGATGGCTTCCTACCTACCTCTGAGTTCTTGATATATCCTGTTTATCCTCATCTCAGCTCTCCGTGCCCTCCGTGCAGGCATCTTTAGCTCCAGAAGTCCGATGTTAACAATGGATACTTTGTAGCACAATGGATACTTTGTAACCACATTTCAGTACTAGCTCCTGGGCTGTGGGTTCATTCTTCTCTTACCTAACCAATGTCCTGGCCTCCACAGGAGGCGACTCTGCTCTATGCCTCTTCCCTTTCCTCTCTTGTCTCTCAACACATTGCAGAACAGTTGTCACAGCTGTTTGAAGTGTTGATAAACTTATCAAATTCCACTGCAAACTTACTTAGAACTCCTGTCATTTGAGTCAGAAGATGCAGAATAAATATCATTAGCTCCAGGATGAGAATTGGGAACCCAAACCCCAGTGTGCATTTCAACATCTCATCTTTGGGTCATCAGATCTTCCAGGGGCAACCTTGTGCTGTCACTGAAGGTTTCTGAGAGGCAGTGATGGGGGCTGTGAGCATGAGGGAGTAGTGTACCTTGTCCTGTCCATAATTTCATCTGATTTTGTATTTGTATATATGTATATATATGAATATGAGCATGTAGATATGATTTGTTTTGCAGTAAATACATTCATGTATGTATGAACACATATATGTGGACATGTATGGTGCAGGTACACATACACAGCTGTGTGGAGGCCAGAGGTCAGTATTAAATGTYTTCCTCCACCACTGGTGGCAGCCATGTGGGATAACTTTGCTTCTGCAGTTAACTAGGATGTGGTTCACAACCTCCCTACATGCTGTCCAGAGGAACTCTCTCTTTCTTAAATCTTTTGGTTTTTCCTTAATTCAGTTACTTACCACATATGTGGAGCAACAGTGACAGAGCAGAGGGTGTGAGTCACAAAAGTACCAGGCTTGATCCACTTCCAGCTTATACTTGTAAGTACCTTTCGGCTCACACGAGCCATCTATTTCTATAATGGMGACATCAATAGCTGTCCAGCAGGCTGTGCAGTGGATAGAGCTTTAGCAAAGGGCCTTCCAAACAGAATAGAAGTGACTGTGATTAGCACTGCTATTGTGTGAGGCTATTAGTTGGAGTCCTGCTTAGCTATCTCTACAGTGTAGCCACTGCCTGACTGGGTATTTTAAGTATAAAAGATTCAGCAACATAGATGCAGTTTCATTACCAGAAAGTTACTTATTCTTTCTCTGCAGGTTTGAACAGAAGCATCTGTCTAGCCTGTTGTATTTAGGGTCAAATGATTTCAGAATAAAATAAAGAAAATTTATAGCATAATATTTACCATGCAAGGTTCAGTCCTGTTTGATCCTGGGAAAAAAACCCAAACAATGAGCAGACTTTTGTTCTGTACAGAATGCATCCACAGAGGGCACCCCTGGTGAAAAGTGTCTAAAAGGTCATAGAGAGGCTATGGGTAGATATTCTGTCTTCTGTTTTGCTTTGGGTATATGGATTGTATGTGTGCATGTGTTGGTGTGTCTGTGGTCTATAGGTGTATATGTGTATGAGCATATAGATATGATTTGTTGTGAGGTATATGCATTCATGTATGTATGAACATATATATGTGGACATGTATGGTGTAGGTCCACATATACCTATGTGCATAAGTGTGGAGGCCAGAGGTCAGTATTAAATGTCTTTCTCAATTGTTGTCTGATATTTATTTATTATTTATTGATTGATTTTGTGCATCTTATTTTTTTGTTTAAGACAGGGTCTCTCACTGAACTTGGATGGTACTAACTCGATAAGACTCCCTGGCTAACAACTCTGGGGTCTCTCCTGTCTCTGTTCCCCCAGAGCTAGTGATACAGGCATGCAATGAGCTGTCTGGCTTTTTATGTCAATATGGATGATCCAAACATGGAACTATCTCCCCAGTCCCCGGATAACACCTTTTTATCTGACTGTGTGTACTGATAAAGACRTAACTGAGAATTCTTTGAACTGCAGACCTAAGATTTTTTTCATTCGAGTACAAAAGTATGTCTAAAAATGTTTTTCCTGAACATAAGTACATTGGATATTATATGTAGAAAAATCTCAATAATATATTTTATAGTTCCATGACTTAAAATGCATTTTTATGATTTTTCAATAGTATATAAAAATGAAACAGGACCCCCCCCCCAACTCCACAAACTTACTGACTTTTGCAAGTGACTGAGGAGCACTGCTCACACCGATATATTTCACCACCCTACTGTCTCAATTTGGCATACTGTATTTTAAGATATTTATTGCCTGCCTTGTTCTTCCACCTACTTTAATCTCTGGTGCAGACAAAACTATAGATTATGGAATCTTGTTTTACTGGGGTCTGGTCAAAGGGCTCCATCAGGCACATTTCTTTGGTGTTCACATGTTTATCTGAGATGGAAATAGCCGATCGTTTTGCCTAATCCAACTTTATTCAGAATTGCGGCCTTTAGCGAGAGGGTAGAAGAGGCCAGGGAAGGCTGGAAGGCACAGTGTAAACATACACACAGTGGGGAATGTGAAGAACAGGGTCTCTGTTACAACTGATGGAGAAACCTCTGCTCCTGGTGCTGCGGATGGACAGTAACAGTAGGAGATTAGTGTTGGTGCTCGAGGGCCAGGACAAAGCTGGGCTGTGTGAGAGGGGTCAGGATGTTTGCTCGGGGGGCACTCCTTCCTCACCTGTTGACAGATTTAGATGGTGCAATGTCAGGCCTGGCTAACCGCGCTGAGACTGTCAGGAAGCAACAGTAGTAAATGGTCCTGTGGAGCATACGGTGAGTTCCCTATTTGTGCAGTAGCTGAGGCTTGAGGTGGGGATCTCGCATTGAATGGGCTCCAGATTGTCTAAATTGCAATCACAGTGTTTATTTAAATAGCCTGTGGGGACCATTAAAGCATTTTAACCTTGCCCCTTGCTTCTCCTGTTATGAAATCTTGAGGCACATCGGGGAGAAAAGAAAAAAATCTCAAGCTTGTAAAAGCATTAGGAGGCTGTAAGTTCTTTCCACTGCCAAAAATCCTTCAAGAGTCTTAGTGCACTGAACTAGCATGTGGTAGGAGGGATCCCGCTGCGGCATCGAGGGAAGGGATTTTCCTGGTGCACACACAGGGATCTGTCACTCTGCAGTCATCGATAGCTCAATTCCAGAGATTCCGACTCTGCTTGCGACGCTAGCTTCTGTTCTGCCCTCCACAACTTTCAGAACACCGTGGCCCTCCAGCTTTCTGAAAATCTTTTCTCATCATGTATGTGGTCAGCCATCATTAACCTGTTTCTCTTTCTTGGCTGCACGTGGCTGTTGGGTGGGCAAAGGGCACGAACTCCAGGCCATCTCCCTAGCATGATTTTCAACCCCCACCCTCTTCAGTTCCTATAAACTACCTTGGGCTTTGACTATTGCATAGGTTATGTATGTCAAAGCATGGCCTTTTTTGGTGGTTCTTACTCTTCCTAGGAAGACAAGGCATTTCTCCGAGCCTTAGCTGTTTCAGGCACAGGGCACCCTGCAGAGTGGCTCTCCTTGATGTGAATCTGTGCACATCAGCGCTGAGTAGGATGGTCTATGTCAGAAACAAAATGGCTGCTAATACATGTCCTTCTAAACATGCAGATGCCATGAGTGTCTTGCTGAATAAAAACAAAACAAAACAAAACAACAACAACCAGATAGTGGGTGAGCAGTGGTCATTCAGCTTCAGTCAGTCCCAGTGAGAAGATGCCTATAACATCAGGTATTTCCTGAAGCATTCACCATGCATCCTAACAGTATAGCCATCCTCCAGAGCTAAAGGCAAGCTATTCTTCCTGAATAGTCTTCCATCATATTCTCCAGGCTGCTCTTTATTTTGCTGTGAGATCAAAGTTCAGATTCCTTTCATAGAACTTTCAAGATTTATGAACAGGATCATTGGTCCTGGTATATAGATTCATCTCCTTTAAATATTTTTGTCATTATTGACTTAAAGTGTGTGTGAGTATGTTAAGATGCACATGTAGAGAGGCCAGAGGACAATATACAAGAGTCAGTTCTCTCTTTCCACTATATAGGTCCCAGGGATTGAACTCAGGTCATCAGACTTGGCAGCAAGCACCTCTATCTACTGAGTCATCTCCCTTCTAAGCCTCATTTCTAGGATGTAGTGACCAGCAATGTCCAGGTTTCCAAAGTATCATTTAATCTGTTGTTTTCCTTCCCTAGTCACTCTGGAAACTTGGTCACAGTCCTGTCCATCTGCCCCTTGATTCTGAATCTTCACTTCTTAACTTTAGTTACGCCCTCTCTCCTTCTACTCCCTCACTCTGCTTTTCTGCTCTGATGGTGTATATACTGTGAGCTTTCCAGAGAAAAACTGAGCTGCAAAGAAAGGTGGCAAGATTTACAATCAGCAAATCAATGATGGTCCTCCTGAAAAGTTGCTCTGGAACACACAGAACTAATTGTAAGTTCTGGTTTGGAAAACCATCTGTCATACTGAGAGTTATACAAAATACATGGTCTATCTTACCTGTGCACCTTCTAACTTCTAGGAATGCTTTTTTGGGTTTAATGACCTCCACAAAGTCTGTTTTAACATAACCTAGTACTGAAAGGCACTAGGGATGCAACTGTAATGTATAAAGTCCATATGTTCTCCTTCCTTCCTTCCTTCCTTCCTTCCTTCCTTCCTTCCTTCCTTCCTTTCCCCCCCTCTCTCACTCTCTCTCTCTTTCTCTCTTACTTTCTTGTTGTGTTCATTTGCATACCTTTTGTGACAGTGATATCTGTGGCTGTTTTGACTGCATCACCCATTGGCGAGCCTTGGGATRGCTTTTGGAAGGGTTAGATGCATCCAGGGAGGTGCCTGCCACTTAGATTATTCATACCAACTCTTTAGTTTTATTTGAGGCATAAAATGAAAACATACCCTAGCTTCTACTCAGCCTCAACTGGCATTCATTCTAAAAACAAACCCCACAGTGACCAAATGGTAGCCATGTGAGTCCTTCTGTGAGTGAGTCACCTCTCATGCCAGTCAGAGTTCAGTTATGGGAGCATTAAGTTCCTTTCCTGGACAGGGCACCTTTAGACAGATTAAGGGTTGGGATTTGGTTGGAACTTGGAACAGAGGACTGAGAGGAAAACCAGGGTGATGTGTTGACCAGACAGTGACTCTTTCTCCTGAGTCACACTGCAGGCCTGGTGGGGTTCTCTAAAAAGGATGGCAGCTTCTAGGTGAAAGGTTAAGTAGAAAGCCGGGTGGTGGTGGAGCACGCCTTTAATCCCAGCACTTGGGAGGCAGAGGCAGGTGGATTTCTGAGCACAAGGCCAGCCTGGTCTACAGAGTGAGTTCCAGGACAGCCAGGGCTACACAGAGAAACCCTGTCTCGAAAAACCAAAAA
>BDUI01000212.1:328848-339948 GCA_002335545.1 Apodemus speciosus
AAAAGAAAAGAAAAGAAAAGAAAAAAGAAAGGTTAAGTAGAATCTCTAGTCTCTTGTGTCCAATGCATCAGTTCATCTGTGTCTCTGCTTGAGTGGTCCTATGTCACCTTTTCCCCATTTGAGGAGAGTTGTAAACAGGTGTCATTTTACTTTATTTTATTTTATTTTCTATTGATCGATTGGTTGAGTGCATTTCCTAAGACATTTGAAGAGTCACCATACTGGCCTTTGTTCCGGGAATGTGTGAACAAGTTTCTGCAGAAAGCATCAATATTTTTCCTACTCATTTTCTTCCCCTTTCCTTTCCTTTTTGCTGACAATCTCTCACCAGGTATCCCTAGCTAGCATTCATCCATAAGTATGGCCTTGAAATGACAGCAACCCACTGGTCCTCACCTCCTGAGTGCTAGGCCTCCAGCCTGCACCATCATGCCCAGCTTCCATTCAGCTCTTATGAAAACTTTGTAAGATGGTCTCTCTAGACAGTGACCCTCTGGAACTTTTTTTATCCTATTTACATACAAACAGTTGTGACTAAATTTTCTAATATCTATGTATTTTGTTCATCTCTGAATAGCTCTTTGTATAGACTCTTGAAAGTTTTTGAAAGAATTTGTGTTTTCAGTGGGTATTTACTAAGGACCCGTGATGTGTAAATATTTAGTTTGTTTCACTCATCTTTGGTTTGCTTATGAGTATTTGCAGGTATAAGTGTTAACTTTTATGTGCACACAGCTTTAAGTGCATGGCACATAAAGTGTGAGGTGGGGCTTGGGAAAGCAGAGCAGTGTTGACAGTAATCACTGATGAGATCTGGCAGTTAAGAAAATTAGTGTTGAGTTCTCCTTCTTCCTCCACACTGTCTGCAAGGTAGCTACCGTCTGCTGACCAGCATCATAGTTGCCCTTGGTCCTTTGGGGAAGCCTCAAGAAGAGGACATGTCAAACTTACATGCAATGGAGAAAATATAGCATTATGGATAAACATGGTCTGAAGAATATTGAAGGTCTGCATCTTGATGGTCCATGGGAGCAGCAGAAAAATGAAGCACATGCTGCTTAGGTTTTTAAAGTCACAAGAGGATTTTCTTTGCTTGAATGGTCTGGCTTGCATACTTGTCCCTTCCTTATTGTAGCTTTGAATTGCACAACAATCTTCTGGACCGACACTGGGAAGCTTGCATTTCTAAGAAAAAGTCTGTGTGAGTGTGTTGCTGCCTGGGGAGGTCCTTATCTTTCAGAGTACTGGGGTAGAACTATAGAGAAAAGTTATAGCCTCTGGGTCTAAGTATATTCACACCATTCATATGAAAACCTTGTTGTTTTATACCCAGCTGTGATATGCCCTGTCTGCCATTTTCCACTTAGTGATTATTTTATGAAGCGTAAGTGCTTGAATGTATGATCCTCTTTCCTCTATTATTATTACTTTTAAATTAAATTTCTAACTGAATCTAGAACTTGCTGATTTTGCCAGATTAGCTGCCAGTAATTCCCAGTGATTCTCCTGTCTCTTTTGAATGCCACCCAATCCCAGCCACCCAACCCTGGGATTGCAATGCTACCACGTAGTTTCCCATGTAGTTTTTGAGAATCTGAATTCATGTCCTCTTACACAAATAGCTCAGATTCACAAGGAAACTGTGCTAGATCCAGAGCTTCTAGTTCCATGTCCTAAGCCCCACCCATACCCAGTTTTCTGCAGCATTGCATTTAATGATTTATGTGCTTTTGTTAAAAACTTAGAGCACTTCTTATCTTATAACAGGTATAATATCCAGAAGTTACTAAGTCTGTGTAGTGGTTATAATGCCCATGTCTTAACTACTAAATCAATAAACCATCCAACATCCTTAAGTRTAGCCACATGCCTCCACTGACTTCTTATATATTCTGGAAAGTTCTGAGAAGCAATAAAAGGCTACAATTGGGATATGACAAAGAGAGTTAATGGGTTAGAGGTGATCTTTGACATTTCCCTCCAATGGCAAATGTTTTTGCTTTGATGCTTTCTGTAATAAGCACTACAGCACTACTAAACTTTACTCTTGGTTTGGGTGTAGTTCAATGAATGAGAAGTCCCTTGCCTATCATGAATAAGGGATTGGGCTTGCTCCTTACTACTTCAGAGAATAAAATAATATGCAGACAGCTATCTCTTTCTAAGTCAAAATGTCTCACAGTATCTGCAGGTCCTTCCTTCCCACGTTTCTTCACTCACTATGCATTTACTGAACATCCATATGTGTTAGAATAGGGCAAGTCACTAGCAATAAAACTATGAATAAGACATGTTCCCTCCTCAAATATGAAGCAAGCAACATATATAATTATCACTGTAAAGTGAATAAGGGTCTCCTCTGACATTTCTAAACTCAGATTGCTACCACTGGAAAAATTTGTCAGAGAACTGAGTATGTGGGTGAATACTTCAGGAGGGGCTGACATGTGTTCTAGCCACCCATCTGGCAGTACTTAGGAATTATGAATGATTTCAGCATTTCCATGGGCACACAGTTCATTATAGCACATTATGTAATACACTGGTTGATAAAGCATGTTGTAMTTGTGTATACCATGCATCCTCCCTCAGTCTGAAATCACAGTGCATGCACAGATTCTCACCATCTCATCTCTAGGAGTTTCTGTTAGAATATTTTTATTGTCAATAACAGCAGCAGCAGCCATAGAATGGAACTGAAATAAAAGTAGGACACAGAATTACTTACCCATAGCTGGTCCGCCAAAGGCTGGCATATGCCCATCTCCTAACTCTCTTCCCATGAGTCTCCRAGCCCTGAAATTCTCTGAAGGAGTTGCTTCCCTGGATATTTGGTTCATTTGTCTTCTTACAACTCATGCTTCCGATAGGCGGTGGATTTCCTGTGGGTGGCCCATAGGCTAGCTCTACTCTTGACAGCCCTGTCTTTAGAAAGCTGCCAGAAGACCACACCCTTTGCTGCCCACTTTGCCAAAAGAACTCAGTGGAGCTGAGGAAGCTCTGTGATGCTGTCAAACGTCTGCCTACCCATCCACATGACATGTGAACCGTTGACATTTTACTAATCGTCAAAGTTGATTTAACAAGGGCCTGCTTGGTCCTTACATGGCAGAGTGTTCTCTTACACAAGCCACAGACTTGTAATGTTCAAGATCAACTTTGAGAAACCAGAAAGACTGGTCAGAAACAGTGGAGATGGTTGCTCCTTGGTGGCAGCCAACCTCTTGGTGGAAAATAAAATAGGTTTCCAAATCCCAGGAGGATTCTCTGTACTTGCGTGGGTCAGTTCATAGTCTCCTCCCATCTTTATTAGGGCTGCATATTAGGATGCCATTCAGACTGTCAGGACCAGAGTCTGCCTGTTGGATCTCAGACCTATGACABGATTCTTCTATGAATCTGATGATGCTACTTGGTGACAATTAGTTGACTCTTCTATTTTGATATTGGTTTACTTTTTACATGTATTTTTTTCTCTCTCTCAAATGGCAACATTAAAATAGAACAAAGCTCCCRTTCGAACACTACAGTTGTTTGAAGCCATTTKCCAAAGAGCGAGAGAATACTTTCTGTGGTAATGACTTGCAYGCAGTGTTTTACWGTTCTCGCGATTGAAGCAGTGGCTTACTGCTGTCCCTCTGGAGTCCTGCTACTCACTTTATAGCACTTGCTCAGAGATGGGAGGTAAAGTTTTTTCCATCATACTRATGCAACGGGTAGATGGAGATCTAGGGAAGCTTGCATAGCTTGGTTCAGACCGGGGAGATAGGATTGACCCTAGAGGTTTGATGTGAGTGACAGGATGGTCTCATCTTGCAATGCCTCATGTTCGGATGGTTGTGTAGATGTTATCCTTGACAAAGTGGCAATGCCAAATACAGGTTTGGCCTTTACAATGCATTATTCTGCCTGGATATGGATAATCACTTGGATATGTGACCATACAATGATATAATAACAGTAATAATGATAGTTTGGTGTTTTAATTTTGCCAGACACACTGGGAATCTGATAGGGAATGTCCAGACTGGCTGGGAAGAGTGAGCAGCCATGTTTTAATCATTCTTAATACATGTTATGGCAGTTGCCAGAACTTCCCCCTGGGTTCTTTGGTGATGTCTGCACAGGAAACCGACCATAATAATTTACTTTTTCTTGCCTTGTTTCCTTATTCAAGATTCCCAAATTTTGCGTGAGAACCTGGGCACAATGGTTATTAAAATAATAGTAGCTAGAATTCCCCAGCACTTGAGGTCTTGCTAGTTGAGAGCAAATGCTACCTTCTGGGAGCAGGTTGCTTCTCATGATTTAGGTGAGGTGACTTAGGAGCTGAGCTTCTCATGGTCATGTGACAGAGACACCAAGCATATGGCCTGCTTGATCATAAAGAGACAGAGGTGCTCTGGTTGCAGTNTAATTGTGAGTATTCATGACTATAGAGGGAGAGAGACTAGACAGAGTTTGTAAAGTTCTTCATTCATAAGTGGTCAAAAATTCTGGTACTTATATTTTTTCTAGAATTTCTATAAAATGTTGACTCTAATCACCATCTATTTGGACTTTCACTTTCAGTGGCTGATTTACCCCAGGAAGACACATGGGTTTACAGTGCTGACCAGACCTGATGAAAGTCCCTAATTTCTTCTGTCACTCAGCATGTGGGCTCCATTCCCACCCTCACATGTGGTATTTTACATCAGTTTGCTGTCTGATGTGACTGGTTTACTGTGTTAGATGAGGATGCTGCATTTCTAAAGAAAAAGAAGTGTACTTCTTTACAGTATAGTCTTGCATTTCACCATATGTGGATAATGCAGACTGCACTTGCAGTAGATGCTTGTGTCATGGTTTTTAGTGTGTTTGGCTCTGGGTGATACTTCCTTTGACTCTTCCTTGAGGAAAGGCTTCCTTTCCTTTCCTTTCCTTTCCTCAGAGGGTTGCCAGCTGTCTCTGGTCTGGAGTGAATGCATATTGGAAATGACTTGGTGAAAAGATACGGTGCTCTGGGTGAGGGGACAATGACCCTGTGTGCCTGTACACCCCGTCGGAGAGCATTTTGGGCTTCTTCCTTCTTCTTTTGGCTCCATTTCCAAATGAAGCTGAGTGTCACGGTGACAAGATAGCCCTCTTGGGGAAATTGATAAATTAAAAGAAGACTCCTTTGGGATAGGCAAGCAGAGTTTTCTAAGTGATTGGCTTAAAATGTGCAAGTGACAGGTATGCTTTGGATTTGCCTTGGGCTATTTAGTAGGTAACATTTTAAGCACAGATATAGCCTATGTCTGATTCAGACAAAGGCTGTGGTGTGATGAGGGTAGGTTTATTCTCACAAACACGARGAAGCTGTTTTCAGAGTGAGGCAAAATTTAAAGCTGTAATTTCAATATTTAAACGCCTTAAGAGCCCAAATTCTGATGGCAAACATGAAATAAGACAGGTATCTAGGATGTATGCATGTATAAAACACTATAAAATTACAGACAGGACCCCTGTAGTGAAGGATAACTTAAGTTCCTGAACAGTATACTAACTGGAAACCACATAACTAAACTAACGCAGTTTTTCTTAAGTCTGGTTCATAGCCTGTTGGAAACTTCAGGTGRCATGAATTTGAGGCGCTTTCTCATAGGAATTATGTAAAGCCTCTTGGCATAGGTTTCTTCTTCTTTAACCCTCCCATCAGCAGTGTTGTAGAGCCAAATCTGTGAACTGCTGTAAATTATTTATTTGCTAAGGAGCTTGTCAGAGCCATCTAGCACATGTTCAAGATCATGCCTTTTCCGATGGCTAAGACATAGATAGATTGGTTACTTCTAGAGTATGGCTGTTACTGTGGCATCCTCAAGCTTCAGAGGCTGTATCTTTTAAGCAACCCCAAACAATTGTTTCCTCTAATTTTATAGTATCCCGCTCCACAAAGTAGTAACATTCAATACACAAGAAAATGTGAGCATTTTAGAGACCTCAACTAATGTCCCTGCAAAGACAAACTCACAGTTCCTTGGTTGCATTTAGTATTAAAAAATAAAGTAGAGCATCCAAGAGACAGACATGATTATCCTCATCGGGTACCTACTAGGAGATGTATTGATTTCTTCTGGAAGTGCTTGGCTCTGCCCACAGATACACATGCTCACCCAGCTTCTGAAAACATAGCTTTTAATTCTTTGTAAACAATAGCGTGGCACAAAGTGGATTTTTTTTTTATAGAAAAAGCGACTACTATAAAAAAATTATTGTGCACATCAGTTTCAAATGAATTGACCTTCTGTTTCACTGAGGATGCTGTGCTCCTTGTTATAGACTGACTCCATTTGCCCATGCAAATCAGCACAAAGCTAGGGTATTATCAGGCAACCGAAATTAAGAGGTAGGTCAGATTTAATGGAAACATCTGCCATTAACCCTTTTTACAGAAACGGCCTGGGGGAATCCTTGCAGATAAAAGCTGCACTGAGCTATCTTCCCCGACTCTGCAGAGGTGGAGAGAGAATGCCAATCTGACAATCATGGCTAACAAAGTCTGCTCTAAACATCTTCTCTAGAGAATGGCTCATTTTCAAATATGGGTAAAATATAAGGCACGTTGTCTGTGTGATGCTTTTTAAAAACAAACAAAACAAAAAATGAAGGCAAGTTATCCTTCCTGTTAGTTTCKTGGTCTTTCACCTGGAGACTGTGTCCCATCGGTTTGTCCTTCAAGTTAGCGTCTGTCTTCCTCGTCCCTTCAAATGAAACTGGACTGTTGACAAGCTATATTCTGAGAAGATGGAACACAGGAAATTAGGTGGAAAATCTGTTGGTTATAGTTATGCACATCAATACAATTTTCTTGCCTATGTTGGACAATAATGATAAAAGTTAAATTTTCTCAACAGTGCACAGGAAGCTGGAGAGTCAACTGAATGCAATACATATTATTTTTTTAGTTATTAGTAGATTCTTATATAAAGAAATGAATTCATTAGGGCTTGCAATGGAATTAAAAGCAYAGCTTTAAARGATTTGAAAATGTTACTTAAAATAATTGTACACATGACAACAAGGTTATTGATTTGTTTGCCAGTAGGTAAAGAGGGAAAGAAAAGGAAACAATGAAGCCAAGGCACAGTTTCTCCTGTAGAAGTTACATTTGTTCACAGAATCACCCCGAAAACCACTGTGGTCTTCCCTGTTAGATACATTCATCCCACTGTTTGCTTAAGGTGCTCCTAAGTGGGTAACACCTTCCCTATGAGAGCCTTCTCCCTGTCCTCTTAATGTTCTTAGATGTCATGCCACCTGATGTCATCATCTACTTAATCATTTTAGAAGTTAGGGCACAGGGACAGAACACAACTCTTTTACTCTGTCTGTCTGTCTGTCTGTCTGTCTGTCTGTCTGTCTGTCTGTCTATACTTCATCTCTCAATAAATCATTAAGCTTGTCTAATCAAAGACAACTTGAGAAATGAGTGAAGGGGGCATTTACTTGTTTACTCTGTGGACGTCTGATGCACCATGTGAGCTGCCTTCYTAGCATACGAGAGAGCCAGGGAGGTTACTGTATGCAGAGTTCTGAGAAGCTGTACAGGCCTCCTCAGATCGTAGGGTTGATTGAGTTGAGTTATTATCCCAAATATTACCTGAAAAGAGAAAAGGGGTGGACATGGAGGGAAAATAGCAAATGCTGATTTTCCTCTTAAGAATGCAATGCTCATTTTGTAATTTTTAACATTAACATATTCGAAACTATTTGCTTTTCTAAAAATAATCTCAATAACTTCAAGCCCCTCTCACAGACCTAAATGGGCATGAAATTAGTTCATATTGGGTTTCTATTAATCAAGTTAAAATTGTCCTTTGAAAATGCTTTTCATCTCTGTTGCTTTCTGTCTGGCGGACAAAGTGAGAAACTATCCTGTGGGCTTTCCAGTCACGGCCACACACGTGCTTGTGGGTGAACACGAACATGTGTAAGTGTATGCATGTGCACTCTTAGTGGCAAGTGGCTTCAGAGACAAATCCTACACAAAGCACTGCATTTAATGCCTAGCAGTCCCAAGTAAATGAGGGAGTGCCAGAGATTGTTCAGAAGCAAGACTGCGCAGGTGACTGGACCCGACTGAAGATCCTAAACACACTGTCATCTCTTCCCACCACATAATGCAGGGGGCCTGGGTCCCAGAGATCAGTGTGGCCTGCTTGGTTAATTGGGAATAAACCAGCTACTTTCAAACAGCTCCCAGGTATGTAGCATTTACCAACAAGACCTTACTCTATTGACCCTATGACATTTTCTCTCAGGAGTCTATGCATTCTGTTCTTTCATTGTCACGTTCTCCTCCCAGAATGATCAGAAAACTTAATCTGAGGACTTTTCCTCTTTGGTTGAAACGTCTTTTTACTTTGCAAGAATTTCTATGTGTTCACATTGTTCTGACAACAAGGCTTTTAGATCACTAAATGCTTGGAACATAGAGCTGGATTTCTAGATCAGCACAAGTGCCTTGCAAGTCATGAGGTTCTGGATTTCACGTAAGTTGAGTATGATAAGTCATGACTCTAATCCCTACACTGAAGATGTGGAGCTGGACAAGGAGCCCAAAGTCCTTCACAGCTGCGGGGTGAGTTCAAGGCCAGCCTGGGCTACACAAGACCCTATCTCAAAGACAAAGCAGAAAAGCAGAATGTTCATAGAAAGACTATTAATAAATGAATATTCTGGGTATTCATAGTTTAGAGACTTGAGCAATGCGCTGAACCACGAGGCACTTGAATATTCACCATCTTTGATAATCAGGATGCAAGCCATTAACTCTGAGCAGCAGACGTCTCTTTCTGAGGAGACTTATCTGAAAGATACATCATCCCTGGCTGGAGGTCTGCCTGCCCTAAATCTGGGTTCTTGAAATGAACTTTGCTCTGCTGTGACCCCTGCCACCCAAATCCCTGGCAAACTGAAACAGCACATGGTCAGGTTAACTATCACAATGGTCAAGTGAGACTATTTATCTCTCTAGCTCCTTAGCATTTCCGGTATTAAATTTATTGTTTGAGTACAGTCACRTGACAAGGAACTCAGTCCCCATGTAAATACCTGCCTGCCTTCTTTCTGTTGCTGTGATTAAAAACTCAAAATCAACTTAAGGGAGGAGAGGGTTTATTTCTGCTGGCAGGTCACAGGTCAAGATGGAGGGAAGTACATTTAGGAAGCCAAGCAAGAAGGTGAAGCACATGTCATTCAGGAACTGTTCCCCCAGGGAATGGCGCCACCCACAGTGGGCAGGGTCCTACTACATCAGTCAACAATCAAGACAGTCTTCCACAGACATGCCTACAGGTCAGTCTTATTTGAAAGTCCCTTCTTGGATGACTCTAGGCTGTGTCAAATTGATAGTTAAAATTACTAGGACTTGCACAGAGCTCACTCTCTATTCTCCTCTTATTCAGGACCTGCCTTTCCTTCCTTGTAAGTAACAATTCTAACAACTTCTTCTCCTGGACTTCCTTTGTTCACCAATTCCTGTAACATTGTCACAACCTCTTCTCACTCCCTGACTTCTGCCTGTCCACRGTTACTTAACTTGCATGGGGTTCTTACTATGAAATGACATTTAACAATGTGCATGTTGAATCTGAGTACTCTATGCTTGGCTTAACATTCGTCTTCCCACTTATGTTTTGAAGAGAAATTTCATATTTTCTTTGCTCTAATTTTGGTTGCCAGAATGGCTGAATGCCATCCCTGGAAGGGGTGTGTGTGTTAGAGCTGGCAAAGACAGGACCATTGGCACAGGGCGAGGAAGCCATTCCTGTGTCATGGAGATTTATCTACTCATTATTTAAACGATTGCTATTCTCATAACCATCATTGACTATTTTTTTGTGTATATGAGACCCATTCCCTGAGTACCAATCTAAATCAAGGAGATATGTCTCCCTGTTTTGCCTAAGAACTCCCAGCTGGGTATGTTACAACTCCATCTATGGGAAAATTGTCATTTGGACAGCTAGTTCGTTATCAGTAAGTAAAGAAGAAAGGGTTTACTGTCATTCTTCCAGTGCATTAAAGGGAGCTATGAGGTCTTTGGAGGTGMCTTATAAGTAAGGAGGGGCAGATATAATTTGCTACATTTGTCTCCTTTACATAGTATGTACCTGTAGGATTTTTTTTAACAAGTTAGTTTGACAGGTTTAAAAAAGTTTGAAACCCATTTTTTAAGTCTGTGTTTTTAGAGCCTCTTTTTTTTCAGATTCTGTAGCTGGCTGTGCCCTTCCAGTTTTCTCGAAGGGACATGGCCATGACTTGTGGCTTCAAGATTGCTCAGCTTTTAAGACGGGGCTCTGAACTCTCACTGCTGGGTTTGCTCCTTTCCTGTAGGGGGAGGCGTTGGAAACTTAAGCACAAGGCATTGAGCTTCGCCYCATGATTGTGTTAKTATTAATTACAGATGGGGAAATATTCAGAGTGTCAGGTGCAAAGTCACCTTGTAACCCTGAGTTGACAGAATCTGCTAAATACAACACAGAGTTTGTGTTCTAGAAAGATCAACTCGATGTCATGTCACACAAAGAAGCACACGGGGTGTGGAGATCTAATGAGAACAGAACAGCAGCGGCCRGCTTTATACCACAATATGATTTGGGGGAAATTATCATAGATTTGTTGTTTAACTGAAAGGCAATGGAAGAAAAAATAAATCACCATTTAAAGGACTCCAGTTGGCAATCTACTTAATAAAGTTAAGGATCTCTTTATGGAGTAGATAATGCCTTAGTTTACATTGTCTGGGTTTAAGTGTTTGAAATTTTCCTGTGGAAGACTTTGGTGCCAAGGCWGTAGGAACMCAGTAGTGCAGGACTCTGACATGAGGCATAGAACGCGAGCAACCCAGACCTCAGCTCACGTGGCACGCAGCACGCAGCACGTCATGCATGGCATGYGGCACAGATCACAGATAACTCTCTGCAGTGTTGCATGATGGGAGAATGGAGACCGGGACCTAAGTATACTGTCCCTTATGTCAAGCAGTTTATGAAAGGAATTGTCATGAGAAAGCTCTGATATTTTTTATTTGCCTGACTACTAGTCAAAAACTAAGGATGAAAAGTTATTTGC
>BDUI01000212.1:378334-391445 GCA_002335545.1 Apodemus speciosus
GACAAGAGGAATACAATGATGGCCCTCAGAGCTACATATGGTCTTCCTTCCGAGGGAGTTGATTCAGCAGCTCCGGATGAAATTGAAATCCTGTTATTTGACCTTTGTCTGGCCTGGGAGGGCTGCAATTCGCATAACAATTTCCTTTTGTTCTTTGTTTGGAATTATTAATCCAACATGAGCCTTGAATTAATCAGGGGTAGCGCATACTAGGCTTCTAATTCACAGCTCCGCTGCCTGTGTCTTTTTTAATTAAGGCCGAATGATAGCAGGCCTTCGCCCTGATTGCCACACTTACCCGCCACACATCGAGGGATGAAGAGGCCAAGCAGGCAGACGCAGATTACTTCAAGGTTTTACTTAATTGTTTTCTTCCTTTAAATAAAAAGCACTGACTGAACACTGAGGCCAGACTGGGAGAAGACCTCTGTGGCTGCTGCTTGTTTCGATTCTGGGGGCAGAGGTCCTCAGGTTAGGATTAGTTCTTCCTACCAATTGTCCAAGCTACAATTTCATTACTTATTAAAGAACACCATGTTTTCATGGGGCCTGGAATGTTGGTGCATGTTGCGTCCTATGTCAAAGCTCTCCTGCATTCTGAGGTCTTTGATAGGGTTTTTCATTGCTTAAGTCATTAAGAGCTAACTAGGGCAACGTGAATCCAGGACCCGTGACTACACTGTTGTATCTTCTGCTTTGTCCTAAGGGACTTGATTCTGAAAGATCACTAAGGAGTCTGGCCTATCCAAGTGTGAGAGCTTCCAGGAAGAACTTTCTGGAATAAGTTTTGAATTGCCTCCTCCCTCAACCACTTCTCATATTTTAAGAGGGCAGTCTTGAGATCTAGACTAAATGATGTCCTGTGAAATTATATTCTGACTTACAGAGTTCCTAAGCAAAAGCTTAGCAAGGGGAGACACTGGACAGACTTCAGAAAACTTTTGAAGTGAACTTGTAAGAGCGGATCTTCTCCTCAAACGCCCAGAAGCTTAGAGGATATTGAGTTTTCACTGTGTATGTAACTTTAGGTATGGACAGAAATGCAGAGAGTCATAAACATAAGACATAAACAGATAAAGAAATAGTAAGGAGCAGCAGCAAGATGCTGGGTCATGCAAACTGGAGGACAGTGTTGTCTCCCATACTTCCATACCTAATTCAAGGTCAAGGCTTGGTGATGTATTTACTTCCTTGACCTACTTATCTGCTAGATCTCTAATGGATAGAGAGYTGCTCTATTATCCATAGACCTGAGGGTGACAAACACTTTAATTTAGAGCCACTATTATGCTTCAGATGGGTTTCCCATCACAGTTGTTCAGTGTCCTACAATGTGAATTTTTGTCCTTTTTACTTTTTGAAATTAAAATACAATTATATCATTTTCTCCCATTTCTTCTCTCCATCCCTTCCTGTGCACCAGCTTTGATCTCAGGTTCACAGCCCGTATTTCTTTAATAGCTTTGTGTGTGGGGGCAGGGGAGGGATAGAGTATGCACATGAATATATATGCCTATGTTTATAAATACAATTTGCTTTAGTCCATGTAATATTGCTTGAGACTATGATTTCAGGGATAAACACTAGAATAACAAATTCATGAACTCCTCTCTGAAGTAAACTCTTCCTCTTTCAGCATTTCTTAGTTGCTTGTAGTTTTTCGACTGTGGTAGAGGCATATGAGATTTTCCTTTTCTACATTAGCATGGTTTTGGGTGTCATCCTTGTTCACAACGTGTTGATGAGACTTCATGAGGATAGCCTCTCTGACATTTCCAGGAAGTGAAATCCCACAGCCAAATTTTTGGTTCTGTCAGAATCGTCGATAAAAGAGGGCCTTCTACCAAGAATAAGATCCTGAACGGGGAGTCAAGACCCCACAGGCCAGGTAATAGCTCTTTAGTTAAATTATCAAGTGACTCCGATGTTTGGTTTTTCCTTTCTAATGGTGGCAAGGTTCCAGGAGAAAGGAAAGCTCCCTCCTGCTTCTGAATGTGCATTGTTCTAGCACTTCCATTGTAGTTGGGAGCTAGAGACTGATTTGACAGGCGTGTTGATGTGTGTGTGTGTGTGTGTGTGTGTGTGTGTGTGTGTGTGTGTGTGTGTGTATTGCTCCTACAGTACATTCATTTCTTTGTTTGTCATCAGGGTTTCAATAGGACAATCAAAATTGTGGAGCATCAAACAGGAGAGAGACTGCTTTTGAGTTTGTAGTGTGTGTGTGTGTGTGTGTGTGTGTGTGTGTGTGTGTGTGTGTGAGAGAGAGAGAGAGAGAGAGAGAGAGAGAGAGAGAGAGAGAGGTTCAGAGAGTTGGTGACATGATGGAAGACTGACAGGAAGAGAAAGGCTAATGAGCAGGAGCCCATGGAGCAAGAGCCCTGCCAGGAGGGAAACCATGAGGTCCCGAGTTCATCAGATCAGAAGGGATCCTACAGGATCCTACACTTAGTGGAGAGTTAGCTCCAGGCAGAGATAGAGGCATGTCCCCTGGCCCTGCAGGGATGCTATGTCGTGAAGAAGACTGCTTAAGAAGTGAGCAGATGCCGGAGGAAGGAGGGAGGGCATCTGAAAGTGACAGGGATGCTGGCAAAAGAAAGCAGTGATTATCTGGTGCTGCCATGAGGGGTTGAGCAGAGGGAGAAAGGACCACAGGGGCTCTTGGGTGGTGTTGGCAGCTGGCGTATGGGTGGGGCAGAGGTTCCCAGCTGTGTTCAGCTGCCCAGGGTGGATTAGCAGAAGAGAAAGACTATGCAGTTGATTCTGCATGGGGCATCTGGCAAAGAGAGGAGAAGGCTAAAGAATAGTCAATTTTCCTGACCCCTTGCTCTGAGTAACTTCAGGCAAACAGAAAGGTAAACAGAATTATTGACAAGGGAAAGAAATGGAAACAGAAACTAGGAAAGGCCAGATCACATCTCAAAGTCAAATACTCTTTCCAACACAGTGCCTACTCTTCTCGCCCTTCAACACATTTCGTTATTTCCATCAAGATGATTTTATTGAGTCATCTAGTGAGTTATAGGATGAGAACATTTCTTGTAAGGATTACACAAAACTCAGAAGTAACACGTGTTTGGTGAGGAGATTCCCATTTTACTGTAAATGTCAGATCTGTGGAAAATCTAGAAGCAGAAACCCAATTATTTATGAGCAAATACCCTTGGCTTTTTGAGACAGGTCACGTGGCTTTGCTGTYTTTCTCTCCTGGCTTGGATTCATTTGCTCTTTTCCAATCTTTGGAAAAGGTTGATAGCTCTACACAACCCCACATTTCCCAAAGGCCCATGCCAAACTCTTTGGGGTTGTGATACACCCAGATGGTCCCCCTGCTTTTTCCCTCCTTCCTTTCCATTTCTGCAAATGTTGCTACCAAATACAACAAATTTTCCTCCAAAGTCATTAGAGCCCATTTGGCACCTTCTCTAATCTGTGCCACTTGTTACCTTCTGATTATTCTGTGAGGGGATTGAGTTGTCTTGTTGCTAACGGCCAAATGACCAAGGGATTAATGTGTTTTCTGTCCCTGGCCAATTGGTTTGTAGTCAGTAGTTATTTATGGGGGAGTCTGGGGCCATTGGTTCTCAAGTATATGCAGCTGTACACTTCAGACTCCCGAGTCTATAAGCCAGTGTAGACTTACTTTATCATGTTTGGTTATATCTCTCCCCACACTGATTAGACAATCTGTTGCCATTTATGAATGCATTTTCGGATGCACAACGCGGCTCGGGAGTCTCTTTAATTATTTGGATTCCGCGTTACAGAGGACACAGTGGTTTCGATTCACACCATCCACCGGGGGCTGCCCCTCCTGTCACTAGTGACAAATTGCTCCTGGAGAGAACAATCTTACATATTTCCCACAGCACGTCCACCAGGCCACTGTGCCTGGCTCAGCTGCTGTGCCCAGCACCATCATGGAGACACTGATGATGGTGCGGCCTTGGCCTCTCCCCGTACAGCTCTGCTCTTTTGGACATAAGGTAGAGATTATCACTAATGGTCTGTCAGTTCCTAGGAGCTCCTCCCCCTGAGCTGTGTCCCTGTGATTTCTTTTCTGCCTCCATTGAATGGGAGTCTTTGATGTCACAGGAGAGAAGCTGTTGGCTAACAGTCTAGAGGCTGCTTCCTTTGAGCTAAACACCGCAAGAAAACAAACGTGATCTATCATACTTCATTACCAGCGGTCCCCCTTTTGGGGTGCCTCTCTCTCTCTCTCTCTCTTTTTAATGCCAGAGTTTTCTCCTGACAGGAATCAGGAAGATATGTGTGATTAAGAGCAGTAATAATGTGTATTGCATTGTATTGTAAATGACCTTCCCAAGCCTGCTGATTTACTGTCCTGCTGGCATTGGCTCCCCAGCATTTCTGACGACTCGGTATATACAGTGTATTAGCGCAATGGAGATCATTATGTGGCCTGTATTTGAGTCATTTTTATTTAAGATGCCAAACAATAAGCTGTTGATTGGGGGAACAAGAGGCGAACAATAATGTTCTGTGTCGTATAATACACCACCATTTTCCAGCTTTGCTTCAGAAGGGCCCTCTTCATTGTTTTTGTATAAAAATGGTTCTTAGGAGGAGGAATATTTTGCTGAGGTATGTCATTATTTTGCAAATTTCTATTATCTCATCATGTTGTCTTCATTGTAAATTGCAGCTAATTAGGAACCTAGTTAGAGCCCCAGCTTTGAGGCCGGCTTTTCTGTGAAAAGAGCCCACCGATTACCGCGCTACCAGAGAGGAAGGGGAGAGAAAAAGAGATTAATCCGGTTACCTAGGCGACACTCGCTTCCATCTGTGAGGAACAATACATTTTTGTTTCCTTGGCTCAGTTCAGATCTGTTTTGTTTAGAGGGAGAGAGAGAGAGAGAGAGAGAGAGAGAGAGAGAGAGAGAGAGAGAGAGAGAGAGAATGAGCAGAGGCCTAGGAAAGGAGAGACCTAGCTTCTCACAATGCTGAGTTGTGTCTGGCCCAGGCTTAGGGGCCTGGTTTCTCTGTAAGTTAGAGGTCTCAGGAGAGTGAGAAGATGAAAGAGATAAACTCTGAAGGTCATGACCTCACCATACAAAGCCAGCAGTTTTACCTCCAAATCCCCTCCCCCCCCCAGAGTACTTAAGGGAAACAATAGTCTGTGGTTCTCAACACCCAATAGTTTCTGCTTAAAAAGAACATGGTGAATGTGAATTTTAAAAGTTGTTTGGAATTTTATAATAAGTAAAATAATTGGTAGTTCTAAGAATGTACTTGTGAGTCTAATTTTTGCCCAGGCAGGTTAATATAGACTTCCCTACTTTCTTTTTAAATTGAAATGACTCTCCCAATGACTACCTTTTCTTTTTCTGTGTGGTCAAACACAGTTTATGGTATAGCGTGACTCTAATGAATAAGACAAACACGCTGGCTCTGCTTAAGGTTGAGGCTCCCTGATGACTCAATTCCAGATGCTCTTGTCACACACTAGAATTTTAAGTCTTGAAGAGATAGCCATTTCCTCTGCTTTGTCCTGTGGTGGAACTGGCTGCTGCCAACTGCTTTTTATGGAGGCATCAGAAGAAGGGCTGTGGAGGGTCTCGAGAAGAAAGAGTCCAGTGAAAAGGCTGGGAARTCAGGATATTTTCTGGCTAATTGGCCAGATTCCCATCCTGGGTGAGCATAGTGCTTCGGACCTGGTCTTCCCATTGGCTCCCAGCCATCAGGCTCATGAGTTCCTATGCAGGGTGACTCAAGATTAAAGGTGGCTCCTGAGAGGGATGTAGACCTTCCTGAGATTTCCTGATCCATAGAGGCTCAGGTTAAGCCAGGGTTCTGGCTGTGCTTACCCCATCCTACAGATTCTGTGTCTCATTCCCCAGGGTTATCGCCCCAATTCTTCTTCCAAACTATGTTCCTAAACTTTCAAAGGCACCGAAGTTCTCACCTCCAAAGGTGCTGCCCATTTCTCTTGTCTCATTTGAAATTGGAAAAAAAAAACAAAATCAGATTATGGGATCTCACGGAGCCCTGGCTACATGTGAACTTTCTCTATAGTCAAGGACCACCTTGGATTCTTTGTCTTCCTGACTCCTACCTCTGAGAACTGGGATTGCAGTTCACATACCCAGTTTTGTGCTGGTATGGAGTTCAAATCCAGGGCTTCATATATGATAGGCAAGCATTTTAAAAATTGATCTAGCCTGATGCCTTGTGTTCTGTTAGGCTACTTAGAGCACTGATATTCTTGATTCTCTGTACTATTTAGGCACCAAAATAGGACTTATAAGTGGTCTGAGCAGTCTATAAGAATACCAGAATTATGGAATTCTAATTTATTATAGTATTCATTATATTTTATAAATTAAAATCAACAATAAAATGTTGGCTCACATCCCAAACCCTATGCCCCCCAAATGGCCTTTTATTTGTTAAACTCTTTCTATATCAGATTGGCTTTTCCTGTTAGCCCATGAGTACCTAACATGGGGCAAGATGCAAAGGAATCCAGGGGCAAAGACCTGTCAGGGAAGACTTTCCTAGGACCATTTCACTCCATAAGGTAGATGTAATCAGATAATATGTTTGTGTCACACCTCAAGCAGCGTTCCTTAGGGGCCAGGAAGCCTGTGGCAGTGTGAACACACAGGTGTTGTAGAACCTCCTTCTTTTGACTGGTAAGATGCTCTCTTCTTTACTGCAAATGGACTGGTTTAAACATTCTTAGGCCGATTTGGCCCCTGAGGGGACTTGGCCTCTGTACCTCTTGACCCCCATGAAAAAACCTTGACATCTACATAGAAATATGGAGAAGATCATATAGCACAAATTCAAACCTACCCCAGGAAAGCTTTCTTAATAGAAAGGCTTCTGGCTCTAAGGGTCACTCATCAAAGGAACATCAGGGTCTCCTTCCCTCATCTTTGTGGAAAGCTAGTAAACCTAATTCCTGTCCCCAACTGGACTGGAGTTATGTGGGACTCAACCTCTTTGTAAGGGCTGTGTGACATTATACCTGGGGAAGGTTTGGAATGGAAAGGGCAAACATTGTTTCCCGTGCACAAAACAGGTCTGTTCCTTCTGTGTAGAACAGGCCTTTTACCACTGATTGCCAACTTTCTGTAAAACTGCAGAGGCCGATGAGATGACAGTAGATCATAGTTAACAGACAGTCGGGCTCCTCCTCCTCTCCTGGTAGCTTCAGGATGAATTGGACGCTTTCCTGGAGCAGGAAGGGTGACCCTTGTTCCATCCTCCCTTCCCACTGTCCACCTTCCGCTCTCCCTCTGGAGGCAGTAACTTCTAATGCTCTGCCCCTGAAATGTGGATCAGAATGGATGGAGAGGCTGCCACCTGCTGATTTCTCATCCTAAAGCATTTTTGATTGCTCCAGAGGCCTCTCAGGGGAGTTTTAGGAATACCTGGTCAGCACAAGGGAACTGAAAGCCTTGGTCTTCGAGGGCTGTGGTTCTGTCGTCCATGAGAGATCGGTTTGCCGTGACGATCAGGGAGTGATTATGAGATGCTTTAATTCATTTAAATATTTTCCATGTTGACTCATTAATTTCAGAAGCACTTAATCATGGGTCATTTGCCAAGCTTCCTCGTATTTCCTCATTATGATATGAGGTAAGCTGTGTGGTGGTCAAAGGGAAGAAACTTCTTGGTCATGTAAAGTTTCTTATCTGTAATTTCATAGTGATTTTCACCATGAGGGGTGAAATATGTCCCATGAATGCTCACATTGTGGGTCAGTTTGGAAGTGGTATCATAAATGTAAGTCTTCATTCTGTCTGCCGTGAATACCTTCATCCAGGTGGCCCTGTCCACTACGAAAGGAAATGGCTTCAAGAAAAATAAACTTAGGCTTGTCCCGTGAATGGCCCGCTTATAAACTAAGATAGCCTTAAAACTTCCCATTCATGTTTTTCTTGGTGATGTTTGAGAAAATCTTGTTAGTTTTTAAACATAATTATTAGAATATTAAAAGTTCACAGTTTGAAGAATTAGGACATTTGATATATTTAGAAARTCTATGAGCACCTCACTATTTAATAGAAATCGAAGTAAGCTGTAGGAGTAATTGCCAATTTAATGTTATTATATCAGACAGAACAGTTTAATTTTGGTCATACTTGCCACAACCATTAATGATTATATGTCTGCCTATTGTCCCATGGTATTACCCACTTGCCTTGCATACGTATGGCTGTCCCTGTTGGTGAATTTATATGTCTGATATGATAGAGGTTTCTTATTTTCTACGAATGTACACCATGCTTTATCTTACTAGGGCTGTAAATGAGCCCCGTGTGGTTAGCGCTCCCACTTCCTTCCCTTCTCATCTCCCTGATTTTCTCGTGCTCGTGTTCTGTCATCCCCGCCACTAGAACTGCTAATTAAGATGTAATTTTTAAAGTTTCCCAAGATGTGAGGTGGGCTGATGTGTGCTCATGCAAAGTCAAGCTCCTCACTGATTGAGGTTTATTAGAGTCTAATTGATGTTCAGGAGCAATGGCTATTAACCCAGGCCTCCAGTGCTAGAGAGATACTGTTTCTAGTCAACTGAGGCACRAATTAGGTTGCAGGCAAAGCACAAGAATGGGCAGCAAAGGAGTTGTTACCACAATGGGGCTGCTCTAGATTTGGGCCAGAGCCGCCAGCATCTCCAGCTACCCTATCACACAGAAGCTGTTAACAAAATATATGTGAACTCTCCCCATTTGGAAGAAGTAAAAATGAGAATAGAAGCCAAGAAAGGAACTATAAAATCACAATGAGGGACATTTATGTGTACATGAGGTGGATCTGTGCAGGTGTCCCTGTGTGCATGTATCCTACATGCTTGATCATGTAATGTGTGGACATGATTTTCCATCTTATAAATTGACCAGTTACCATAGGTCTTCTGTAGATAAGTGGTTCTGTATGGATGAAGCCATATGATGGTCTGAGCAGTTTTCCAGCCAAAACACATTGGTGTCTTGTGACACTAGTTTTTTTTTTAATTTCCTTTCTATGTGCATATGAGACTTCTTTAAACAAGAGGCACTATGATTGGCAGCCCCATAGTCACTGAGACTTACTCCTTTTCTGTCTTCCATATTCATGCTGCTACAATTTTAGAATATATTCTGACTTCTAAGGTACAGTTCTCTAGGAGATTGGTGGGGAGAGTTATTTCTCTTTCTGTGCTTGGAAGTCAGGTGTGGCCTTCATTAGCACAGCCTCTAGCCTGTTTTTCTTGTTTAGGCTAAGGGGCTGCTAGCTCATCTGTTCTTCTGTCTCTTTCTGTCATGTTTCTCTTACAGGATTCATGCTTCTTAGGATAGAGTGAAATGGGTCATTCTCAATGACTTCATTTGCATATTCCTCCTGTGATTTGATGGTGTTAGCTCATGTCTCACCTGGGCTTTTGAGTTTAGCTGCAGTCAAAGCTTAGGCTGGAGTCCTCTCAAGGCCTTGCTGGTTGGGAGCCCAAGAGCTGCAGCTTGGTATCTGGTCTCTCAGTGGGGATGGCTTGGGATCTCCCCACTTTGGTGAAACACTTATGTGGTAGTCTCTTGCATAGCGGCTGACCTCTTCCTGAGGGAGGAGGGTCTTCCTGAAGACCCAGGTGGAGAAGGTGAGACTTCTCCTAATCCGGAACAATATCTCTACTATCTTCTATTTTTCATAAACCCATGCAGCTGTAGGATCAATGCATTCCTTCCTGGAGGTGAGCTCACAAGGCCTCTGTTCTGGGAGGCACAGTTGAGTTGATCAGTCTTTGTAGACTGGCTGCCAGACATCTCTAATATGTCAATTTATACTAGTTTGGAGAAAGAGACACTTCAACAACTTAGCAGTTAATCCACAAGAAATCAAAAGTAAGAGTTTCTAAAACATACTCTTGAATTCCAGAAAGTCTAAAAGGGATTTTTTCAGTTGATATTAAACTGTAGAGACAGACTACCTGAAAGAAATAATCTTAGGGTCATAAAACCTTGGGCTCCCTCCAGTTTGTGCCAAAGCTAAACAATTGCTCAGATTTACCTCAGGCTCTCCTTGTAGGTTGCCCATTCAAGCTTCCTCAACACTGAATTCTCCTGACTGACATAATGAGGCCCTATCCGCTAAACCTGTTGTGTCAAAAATCTTCTTGAAGTATCTTCATTTACATATTTCTAGCATTGTGGAAACAATCATAATAGCCAGTTCTGTCAGGTCCATTGTAGCAGGCTTTCAGTCTCTGCTTGACAGGGCTAATAATTGATACTAGGGGCCTACCTATTAGAGTTGCTGTTTATTTGGCATTATATTCAACAGAACAGGCACCGGGAATCCTTGGAAATGTTATGGTAAACGTAGCCATGTATTCTTCGCTCTTGTCATCACCAATGGTTTGGATCAAACTGTCCCTAAATTAGTCARCTGGAAACAGAACATTCTCTATCTTTTCTTTGGGAGATTTCTGATGTCTAGAGTCATTTTCTCTGTCATTATTTCAGCCTTGTTGAGTGGCAGCTATACTTCAGAATTTCAAAGGAGTTTATGCCAAAGAAGATAAGTATTTCTTTTCTATGCTGTTCCCTCTTCCTGACTGGCTGTTTAGACTCTTGGAAATCTGACAGGTAAGAAAATAATTCAGATATACATGAAAGAAAGCTCTTTAGCCTTCCCCCACAAATTCTGACTGCCTCTATCCCCTCAGTTAAGAAATTTTGTGGATCAACTAAGTGTATTGGAAGAATGGCCACCAAACATGTGTTGGTGATATTTTGATTTTTTTCTTTTGTGCTGGCCGTGGTACAAAGGAGTATACTAGATACAGGCTGAAATGTTGTTACCTGCTTGGGTGGTCCAGGTTGTAACAGAGAACCTGGGGGGAGTCCAGGTAACACAACTAGGTCTGGGCAGGTCTGCCTGTTTTCTTATGGGAAAGGTGCTGAGGGTGAGGTCCCTCCACAGTACAGAACCCAAGCGCCATCATGCTGAGTGCAGGCTCTGATTGACTCTATCCAGAGGACAGGAAGTGAGCTTTGTCACAAGTGTCCCCAAACTTCCTTCTTCTCACCTTTCAGTCTTGACCTTTGAACTCTTTATCACCCTGTATATGATAAGTACATCTCTCCAGACAATCTCCTGCTTTCATATTTTTCTGTTATATGATTCTGATAAAAAAAAGATGAGGATTCTCCTTTTGTCCCTAAGAGTGACCATCAGATACCCCACGGGGGCCTTTCTGTCTACCCTTTGATTCTCTTCCATTAGAAGACTTTTCCCCAAACATTTTCTGAGAAAACAAAACTCCCAAGTTAAGACATGCAGTGTCAACCACTGACCCTGAACAGACTAGAGATTTGCTCTAGAATCTACAGGTTATCTCTCTTCCATGAAGGAATCCTGAGGGTACTGGTTGGTTCATATTGTTTTTCTTCCTATGGGCTTGCAAGCTCCTTCAGCTCCTTGGATCCTTTCTCTAGCTCCTCCATTGGGGAGCTTGTGCTCAGTCCAATTATTGGCTGAGAGCATCTACCTCTGTATTTGTCAGGTACTGGCAGAGCCTCTCAGGAGACAGCTATATCAAGCTCCTGTCAGCAAGTGCTTGCTGGCATCCACAATAGTGTCTGTGTTTGGTGACTGTATATGGGATGGATCCCCAGGTGGGGCAGTCTCTGGATGGCCTTTCCTTTAGTCTCTGCTCCACACTTTGTCTCTGTATCTCCTCCCAGTACACCCAGAGCTCCCAGGGACTAAACTACCAACCAAAGAGTACACATAGAAGGACCCACGGCTCCAGATGCATATGTTGCAGCGGATGGCCTGATTGGACATCAAAGGGAGGAGGGCCCTTGGTCCTGAGAAGACTGGATGCTCCAGTATAGGGGAATGCCAGGGCAGGGAAGCTGGAGTGGGTGGATTGGTGGGTGAGTAGGGGGAGAGAGGATGGGATAGTATGGTTTTGGAGGGGAAACCAGGAAAGAGGATAACATTTGAAATGGAAATAAAGAAAATATCTAATAAAAAAGTCAGAAAAAAAGTAAGAAGGAATCTTGGGGTCTCCACAAAGAACCCTTTACCTACAATTTCTCCCATCAAGATATATTTCCTATCAATGATTACTACAGAGGTCTTTAACATCAATGGGTCATTTACAGCCCATCACAAACTAGGTATAGAAGAGGTCTAGAATGAGCATCTATTAAAACAATTCTATGTGCAGATAGAAGATCTAAGTACTTCAACTGTAATAGTTTTCTGAGTTTCCTAACCCAATAGGAAAAAGCATTCTGAAATCCAGTAGCTAAAAGTTGATGCTTTCCATAAAACAAAATAGAATCAGTTTACGGACTCTCTTATGTTTATGTTTTCTTCCTTTTAGTGAAGTTTCTCAGATGGCAATTTCAACTTGCATTGGTCACTGAGGTAGTCATGTCTCTGGTACAAGTTCTTCATTTAGAAAATGATTCTCCAGTTTTGGGGCACTATTGCTGGGCACTTCTGTTGATTGATAATGGATTCTGGTAAACTAAAATGAGGAAAAAAGCCAAGCAGAACACACCTGTAATCCTGCCATGTGGAAGGGGTCTTGATTTTGTTCTCTAAACTATAGAATTTACCAGTGAAGCTGTGTGTGTGTGGGATGGGTTTTATCTTGGGATATTTTAAATTGCAAATTATAAGTGTTAAAGATGATGGAAGTGCTAAGTAATTTTTTGTCCCCTTGATATAAACTAGAACCATCTGAGATCACCTCCACTAGATTGCCTACAGGCAAGACAATGGCGTGTTTTCGTGTTTGATGATTGATGTGGGACGTCCTAGCCCACCATGGGCGGTGCCATTCCCTAGGCAGGTGGTCCTGGAATGTGTAAGACAGCAGGCTGAGCAAGCCAGGAGAGCATCCATGACACAGTGTTCCTCTGTGGCCTCCCTAGGGTTCCCGCCTCCAGGTTCCTGCCTTGAATTCCTGCCCTGAATTTCCTCAGTGATGGAGTACTACGTAAAGCTAAAATAACCCTTTTTGTCTCCAAGTTCCTTTTGGTCATAGTGTTTATCAGAGGAGTGGAAAGCAAACTAAGACAGAGGGTTCATTAGTATTTTCCATGTCTTAGTGTGTGTGTGTGTGTGAGAGAGAGAGAGAGAGAGAGAG
>BDUI01000213.1:67038-82820 GCA_002335545.1 Apodemus speciosus
AAAAAAAAAAAAAAAAGAGAATTGTCAGTGGTTATCATATTTAAATGTGAAATACTAAAACAATCTCCCTCAAGGGACATTGCTACTTTTTCTAAATTTATAATGCATTTGCAGTTGTATGAGTGATAA
Source organism: Apodemus speciosus (assembly GCA_002335545.1). Lineage (NCBI taxonomy): Eukaryota > Metazoa > Chordata > Mammalia > Rodentia > Muridae > Apodemus > Apodemus speciosus. Next base: position 67,168 of record BDUI01000213.1, read on the forward strand.
CTATCTCATGTTTTAATATTATTATGACCTGGTTATTGATTTCATTTGGAAGTTAATCATGGCACAAGGAGATATGATTGTGTGTCAAGGTGTATATCATGATATTATAAGTGGTGGTTTTTTTCCCTAGCCCAGCTTGTTCCCATATAATTGATACAAAGAGAATATGGTTTATTCGATTAGCTTTACAGCACACTAACTGAGCATTACTCTTCTATTCTAATCCTCTAAGCTAACCCAGCCTCCCCCCAGCCTAAATCCATCTGATCCTCTCGTTTTAGTGTAGATGTGGCTCTATCTGTGGCTCAGCTGTTTTCTCATGGTGGCTTCTCCACCTTTCCTCTTGGCTGAAATCCCCCCTCCCTTTCTCTCCTTCAGTGGAATTGGAAGCCCCACCCTGTTCTCTCTATTGCTCAGTTATTGCCTGATCAGCCTTATTGAAATGCAAAAATAGGTGGGGAGCAATGTTTGCACACACTTGAGACAGGAGAGTCTTAGAATGAGCATTACAACGCCAAGCTTGGTTTAAAACCAGATGTGCAGGCTAGAGAGATCATCATTTGAATGACACAAAGGTAATCTTTGCACGGTGCACAATGACATGATGCTATAACAAAGCTGATAGGGCGTGGACTTGTGTTGGCCAGTCTTATATGTCAGCTGAACTGCATCTGGAGTTAATCCCAAGATAGAGGGCATGTCTGTGACAGAATTTTGCTTAATTTAAAGAAGGAAAAGTCAACTTCTGATCTGGATCTTTGCGGTAGGAAGATACACTTAAATCCAGAATATTTGAGCTGGAAACCTTTCTTCTAATGGGCCACATCTGCTGGAAGCTACATACGAACATGGATGAAGGAAGCTTTTGCTCCCTGCCTTGCTGGGAAGTCCATTCCTTCACTGGCATTAGAGCAGACTTCTTTGGGACTCTAACTTATACTGAAGACCAGCTGAGACATCCAGCCTTGTGAACTGAGCATCTGCTGGATTCTTGGAGTTTCCGTTCATAGTCGGCCATTGTTGGGTTATCTGGACCATGGACTGTAAGGCATTATAATACATCCCATGTAAATGTTCATTCCATAAGCGCATACATTTATACACGTATATACACACACTGATTGCAGTGTGTTGAACAGGAATGTGTGGTTTAAGTAAGAATGGCCCCGCAGGCTCATAGGTTTGAATGCTTGGTCACCAGGGTTCGGCACTTTTAGGAAGTATGGCCTCGTTTGAGGATATATGTCATTGGGTGTGTGCTTTGAGGTCTCAGATGCTCAAGAAAGCCCCAGTGTCTCTCTCTCCCTCTTGCCTGATGATCTGGATGTAGAACTCTCAGCTACATCTCCAGCATCCTGTCTGCCTGTCTGCCTGTCTGCTGCCATGCTCCCCACCATGACAATAGTCAACAATTAGGATCATGGGTGCCAGTAGGTGGACATTCAAATTGTTTACCTAAGGGATATTGTGGTCAATTTTGACTGGACTAGTAGATAAATGTAGTGCTCTTCAGGTTTGGTTTCAGATGTACAGATTCGAGGTTTCTAAGGGGCACCCCAAGAGAATGAGAGGGTAGAAAAGATACTGTCCTCGGGGTGAGAAAGGGGAAGGGGAATGTCACTGCAGCCTGTAGCCATGGGTGCCCCCAGCCTCAGGGAGAACAAAATGAGGTCCCAGCTGTGCGGTGGGTCATTACCACGACTCAGCAGCCATCAGCGGAGCCTGGCTAAGCTTAGGAGGCTCAGTGCGTGGGACCAGGACTTTTGTAAAACCCAGAAGTGGAGGGAGAACCAAACTCTCACAGAGGATCTTGCCCATAGGAAAGGTTTGGGAATGGAGTCTCGAAAGCCATGAGGGCCTAGAGAAGCTACAGCTTTGCAGGTCTGAGGGTAGAGGGATGGAGTCAGGATAAGAAAAGTTACAGGAGCCCAGCAGGGCCTAAGGGGACTGCACCTAAAACCTCAAGGACCTGGAGAAGCTGTAGGAGAGGCAGCTCTGCAGGGAAGGTGAGCAAAGGGCAGGTAGGGGGCGCCATGGCCCAGGAGACCTCAGGAACTGCAGAACAGCAGCTCCAGTGGTGGAGAATGGGGTCAGGGGAAGAGTGCCAGCTGCAGCCTTAAAGACTGTGACTGGAGGTCCCTCCACCTCAAAGACACCAGAGGGGTGCTGGACACTCAACGGTCACTTCCTCAGAGTCAGGGAAGAAATTAACACTGATCAGAAGATGTAGGCTTCAATTTTTCAAAACCTATTTTTTTTTTTTTTTTGGTTTTTCGAGACAGGGTTTCTCTGTGTAGTCCTGGCTGTCCTGGAACNAGTCCTGGCTGTCCTGGAACTCACTCTGTAGACCAGGCTGGCCTCGAACTCAGAAATCCGCCTGCCTCTGCCTCCCAAGTGCTGGGATTACAGGCGTGCACCACCACGCCCGGCTCAAAACCTACTTTTAAAGACTTGTTTGTTTGTTTATTTGTTATATGTGAGTACACTGTAGCTGTCTTCAGACACCCCAGAAGAGGGCATCAGATCTCATTACGGATGGTTGTGAGCCACGCTGTGGTTGCGGGGATTTGAACTCAGAACCTATGGAAGAGCAGTCAGTGCTCTTAACTGCTGACCCATCTCCAGCCACAAAAACTGCTTTTAATAAGGGTTCTTAAATATTTAACCTCTAGTTCACCAGCCATCAATGGTAGTGGAAAAGAAAAGTAATTAGGATACGGGGAAACTGGACCTGTTCAGAAATAATTCTTTGGAGCAAACCCAATCTGCATTGTCAGGATATCAGCAGTTCAGTTCACGTGAGTTAGCAGTAGGAGCTCGATCCACACACAAACACCTTTCAAGAACTGGTGTTTAGAAGTAACATTTTGGTCCAGTTTCAAATTCCAATTGCGAGGATATTGCATGATATCAAACAGGAATCAGCAGTGATGACACGACCCAGCAGAAATGGCCAGACCTTCATTGAATCAGTACAAGTCAGCAGGAGTGGCCAGGATCAGCAGGAACACCAGGAGAAATTCTCTGCTGTGACTCTCTCAACAAAGTGAAGATCAGGGAAGACGGAGACTCCAGACCAATGAGGCATTGCAAAGCTCGCTGTGCAAGCCCGCCATCACTGCCCACTGCATCCTATTAGACTCCCTCCAAGAATCCCGTGTCCTTCCATGGTCAGCAAAACACCACGCGAATCTGCCGACAAACAATAACTAGCAAGGAATTGCCAGGTCCTGATATCATCCAGCATCTCCCACCACCTGTTGGTCGTATTATATTCCTTCTGAACCTCACATGTCCTTTCACATGCTTGCGAAAAGCAAAACATCCTTTCACCCGTGTGCCCCAGCAGAACGTCATTTGGCATAACCGACTTTCCAAAGAAACCAGAATTTTCCACGTCAAGAAGAAGAACCTTGCTTAATTGTTCATGGTGGATGGAGTATCAAGCAATCAGTGAGCCAGAAGGTGAGACTGCTGCAGGCCAACTGGAGAGGGGGACAGGGTCTTAGTGCGAATCCGACCCCAGGACTAGGGGGAGCACAGGCAGCAGGCGAGCCTATTCCAGTCACTGCTCCAAAATATGTGTTTCTGCTCAGACAGGACGGTATCCTAGGACTCAGAAGTCCAGGAATCACACAGCTCTGAGGGAAGAAGGTGTCCCAAGGGAAGGGCACCTGAGACACAAAATAGCACAAAATGAAGAAAAGGAGAAAAAAAAACTGCTGCTGAATACAGGATATTTCCCAATAAAAATGTTGAAAGACCGGTGGATTTCCTATTCAAGGATTGATAGGTTTCCTGCTCAAGGGTTGGTGGGTTTTTGTGGGAAGCTCAGGAACTTGCGGTTTTGCTCATTTTGTTTGCTCAGGGATTGGTAGGTTTTTTTTTTTCACCGCCCCTCCCTCCCCCTTTCTCTGCAATGAGCTCCTGGGTGGGAAGTCCTTCCTGGCCACAGGAGGCTTTTGCTGAGGTGCCATCTCTGTGGAGCTGCTGGGAGAGGCTGGAGAGGAGTTGCTCCCACTATGGACTGCTCCTGAGGGGCAGCTCCTGCTTAGGGGGAAAGGAGATGCACAGCCATGGACAGCTACTGTGATGGCTTCAGGCTGATGAAGCCTTGGCGCAACCATTTTCACAGGAGCCACCGATGTTGACAGTTCCTGTGGGGGCATCTTAAAGTTGGGGTGAGAAGGCAGGGCCTGCCACAGCTTTGACCAATTTTGCAGTGCGCTGCTTGGGATCTACATGGTTCCTAAGTTTGGAGCTGCTGGCATTGGGAAAACTGGGAGAAGGGACTGTTTAAGCAGACAGTTGGAGAACTTTGGGAGAACCCGTAGGGAAAATGTGTGAAGAGGCTCGCTGGAAACCAGGAGGAGAGCTGGCAGGGAGTTAAGAGAACTTGTTACTGTTTGTAAAAACAAAGAGACAAACAACCCACACACATTTTACAAGTGGTTTCCAACCTGGAGCATTGCAAAATGGGAGGTTTGATTTCATGTAGCATAGAGCAAAAGGCAGGAAAAGGAGGGGTGGATACTTTGTTTCAAAATACCAACAGCAGCATCTTTCTTGAGGCATGTGACATGGCTTTCAGGAGCAGTTTTCTGTTCCACTTTCCCTCATTGTTGGCTACATTGTATATAAAACAGGATGAAAGACTTGACTGAGCAACTGCAATAAATGCAGGAAGAAATGGAGAAGCTCGTGAATCAACAACTGTGGGAAAAGGGAAACGAGGGTTCACGCCTCTCTCCTTTCTGAAACAGTTACAGAGTTGGCTGTGAGGCTAGAGAAACTGACAGTACAGACAGACAAACTTGATGATTTGTGATCTCAAATGGGGTTGTGATGTCAAACACAAGAAAGGAGAGGGGCACTGGAGAGATGGCTGCTCTTCCAGGGGTCCTGAGTTCAATTCTGCAACCACATGGCTGCTCACAACTGTCTGCAACTCCAGCTCCAGGGAATCTGGTACCCTCAAACATCAATGCACATAAAATAAAAATGGTTAAATTATCTGTAATGGGGTCCGATGCCCTCTTTTGGTGTGTCTGAAGAGAACAATAGTGAAGTTTACTCATATATACACAAAAAATAAATAAATATTTTAAAAATTATTTTTAAAAAATGAAAGAAAAGGGAGACCAAAAAGGTTCATTCCCAGAGATGGAACCAGAGAGTGAGTTTCCCCCCAGGTAGAATGAGAGGAAGGAACGGTGCCAGAGGGCAGTCAGGTCAACGAAATGGAAAAGCAGAAGGATGGTCAGACGAGACAGCCATTTTGAGGAGACAGGGTTAAACCCACAGCCCCTGGTGAGGACAGGCTCTCCTGGTGCCTCAGATCGCTGCCCCTCGGGGAGGTTCAGTTGCGGGGAACCAGGATTCCCTGGCCAGGAGATACGAATTTGGCGGAATGACTGATGGTTTAATGTTGTTCCCGGGTTTCAGCACCATATGATGGGTTATAAATGGGGAGAGAAGAAGGGGATTAGAGAGTGTGGCATGGCGGCGTGGGGGAAGGGGGATGCCTAGGAGGGTCCAGGCCCAGGCCCCTCTTCCCCCTGAGGGACCACACGCACACAGACATGGTATAGAATAGGGTTTATTCAGGGAAGAGGATGGGAGTTAATAGTGTAGTGGAGGAAGAGAGAGAGAGAGAGAGAGAGAGAGAGAGAGAGAGAGAGAGTAGAGAAGTAGACAGTAGTGGAGGCGGATCATGACCACGTGGAGAGAGTGGGGAGGGGAGGAAAGCCCAAGAGGGGCAGAGAGTTGAGAGTGCAGACAGGTAGAAGCAATGTGAGAGAGTGAGAGAGTGAGAGTGAGAGTGAGAGTGAGAGATAGAGAGAGAGAGAGAGAGAGAAGGGGCAAGCAGCCCCTTTTATAGTGGATAGTGGGGGCCAGGTCTATGGGGCGGGGCATTGCCAGGTAAGTGTGGGGTGGAGCTTAGACAGAGTACTAACAATGACGACACGCAGAAAGAAGGTTTTGTTACATACTGAAAACGTGTATTTTCTCCAGTAAGGAGCCTTTTTTATTTATTTATTTTTTTTAGCACAAGATTCTGACATTTACATATTAAAAGATGTAGCCAGTCTAGCAGGAACAATTAGCATAACCATACCACACAAAGAAATGTAAAATCAACTTGGTAAAATGGTTCCCGTGCAACAAACTTCGAAGTTCAAACACAGACAATATCAAATTTAGTCTAAATGAATCTCTGTGAGTAAACTTCATCTGACATCTAGCTTTTGTCTGTAAAACCTGAAGTTTCCTATATTTTGTATGAAGTAGGTGAGCCAAATTCTGAAATCTTTCCTAGGTTCCATATAGCCTCATTAATATTTTATGAGCTGAAATCTGAGCTACACCTGGGTAAGCCAAAGAGGATTTTGTGGCCCAAGACTTCCTAGATGGTGTTAGCAAGACAAAGGAGGCAGCTCTTGCAAGCCTCCATTGAGGAAGCTCGGGCTTTGCACCAACTCAAATGTAAATATTCTCGCCTGAGCCTATTGTCTCAGATCAGGCCTGAACCTGTGTATTTTGCAAAGACTTTTTATCAAAATAACAAAAGGCACACACACACACACACACACACACACACACACACACACCCCTGCACTCCTATGATTCCCGGAAAATTTCTACTCCCAGTATCATATTTTCCATGGGATTCCAGTCTCAAACTAAATATGGCCGAAGCAAAGCATCACAATTCCAAAAGGAGGTTATTGGCCAGTAATATTACCCCAAAGAATGGGCTACAATTACTCTCTCAAATATACTCAGTCTTGGCTACCAGGAATATAAGAAATTTAGAAAGGAAAATAAATTGCCAAATGAAAAATTACGGCTTCTATGTTGTGGGAACTCCGCAAGCCCTAAGAGGCATTTTTTCCCGCCTCAGTTCTGCAGAATATTATCTTACAGAAACAATTAGGGSTACTGCAGCATCCTGGGTCACAGAATCACCAACAGCATTCCAAGTAATTACACAGCATATGTTTGCTAATGGAGGTAATCCACAAGTTATGACAAGATAGGAAAGCATGCTGTAGAAATGATGGACATAAGGCATTTGAAAGAGCCAAGGATGTCTTATTGGAAGCACTTGTCCTCTGTGAAACAAACTCTAAATAATTAAACTAGTCAACATAGAACTACTCCCCAAGACAGAGAGGGACAGTAACACCTGTACTAGAGGCTGGTCCTCCATTGCAATGGTTGCCATGATGGAGAGAGAAGCCAGGAATGTGCATCAGCACAAAAGAGTGAGGGGAATTAACATGGCATAGGTCCAGTTGACAGGTGAAGGCCAATGGACTGATATGCGAGAGTGGGTTCAATTTGAAGATAAAATCCTAGAACAATGTTATTTAGGTGCTTTATGAGGATGAGACAAATTTGAATTGTCAGGAAAGAAGTCCACCACACATTTAGAAAAATTATGCAAGTCTCAGGGGAAACCTTCACTGTGTGTGTGTGTGTGTGTGTGTGTGTGTGTGTGTGTGTGTGTGATTAGTTTCAGCTGTGAACAAAGCCATGTCAGACCCTGATGTGAGACAAGTACTAATTGCCATCTTGGCATCTGAAAATGCAAACATGGAATGGAAAATGTCCTTAGGCCTTTAAAGACAAGGACAGCATCTATACCGATATTGGTTCTAGCCTGAATAAAGCCAAAGTAACTGGATAAGCCATAGCTAAAGGTTTTAGATCTCAACAAGCACGTTGCTTTATGCTGCAAGCCGTATTGCCCTCGTGGGAGCTTCGGTTGCAGGCGAAACCACAAAATTTCCTTCCGGGGGCCTGGAGGATACAGGTCGGCGAAAAAATGAAGACACACACGCAGGATTCTTTTACATTGTGGGAAAAGCGTATATTTTCCCTAGTAAGGGGCCCTTTTTAGAGCTCCCCACTAGAGATCTGGCCCTGACGATTACATACTTAAAAGTATGGCTAGCTAAACAAAACTTTTAGCATCCTTAGGCCATGAGTTGAAATCTGCAATGTGCTCTACCTGGATTCCACCCCAGTTGTTATTCTGACTCTACATAAGAAAAGATGCAGCTAGCCAAGCAAGAGTAATTTACATAACCATACTGCACAAAGGAATGAGGAATCAGCTAGATAAGGAGTATCTCGTGAGTCAGGTGTGGTGGCACACGCCTGTAATCCCAGCACTTGGGAGGCAGAGGCAGGCGGATTTCTGAGTTTGAGGCCAGTCTGGTCTACAGAGTGAGTTCCAGGACAGCCAGGGCTACACAGAGAAACTCTGTCTCGAAACAAAACAAAACAAAACAAACAAAAAAAAAGAGTATCTCGTCAAACAAACTTGGAGACGTAAACATGGGCAAAGACATCTTTAGATTAAATGAGCTTTTATGAGTAAGTTCTATCTAACATCTAGCTTTTGTCTATAAAACTTAAAATCTCCTATAGCTCGAAATGTCAGACAAAACTAAGTTCTGTAAGTCTTAGGTTATACCTAGCCTCATTAATATTTCATGAGCTGAAGTCTGAGCTCTAGCAAGACAAAGGCGACAGTCCTGTAAATCTCTATAGAAAGAGCTCTGGGCTAGTGCTAATTCAAATGTAGATATTTTAGCCCAAGTCCTCAGTCTCAGGCCTGAGTATTTCAGAAGGACTTATTAGAATAACAGAATGGAACTTCCGTGCTCCTAGGAATCTCGGAAGAATCTCTTTAGCAAAGTCATATTATTTGAGGCACGACATTATGGTTCTTAAGGTGGTCCAGCAATAAGACTTAAAGAAAATTATTTTATAGGGTCTTGGATACCAGGAATAAAGGAGGATCAAAAGGATGCCGACTGAAAGATTATGGCTTCTAGATACTCGGGTCTCTGCCAGGCCCTAAGAGACATTTTTTTCCGCCTCCGTTCTGCAGAATTTTTCTTACAGAATCGATTAGGGCCACTGCAGCTTTAACTGTGGGAAATACAGCAAAAAGACTGTGAACAAGATGGTAAAGTTCTCAGACCTCTAAATGCCCTGTGCTTTAACTGTGGGAAACATGCTCATCTGAAACAAAATTGTGACCAAGGCGTTTCCTGAGTATAAACCAGGAAGAAGGCCGAGGCTTCCAGTGCGCAGGCAGTGTGACAAGGGTTGACACTGGACCAATGAATGCAGGTCCAAGAGAGATATCCAAGGCAATTTCTTGCCAGCATTTTCTTCCCATCAGGAAACGAAATGAGGAGCTTAAGTCAAGTCCTACCACAAAAAAAAAAAAAAACGACAAGCTGTTTACCTTATGTCAGTCAGGAAATAACAAGCAGGTAGAAAAACCTCGTTCAAGAGTTGCAGATCTAAAGCATGCTATTACAGCCAGTGCTGCTCTAGGCTTGGCCACAGATAAACATCTTACACTAGTCCTAAAAATTGAATGTTATAAATAACTACTGGAGGTATGATATGGTCTTTTGCCCTCAGGGACAGTAGGAACAGTCTTGGGAAGAAACAATTTGACTTTCGAAAGATTGATTGTTCATTCACAAATTATAGTTGTAGATTTCAACTATAAGTGAAATAATGGCTTATGTAAAAAGATACGAGTTAACACAGGTGATGGGATCGTGAGTATCACTGTTTCCCGCTCTGATGAGGCTAAGCTGCTCCAGTAGAAAGATCAGGAGGGTTTGGAAGTGTTGGAAAAAGTGTGTTCTGGCAAACAGTTGTCAATGATTAGAGACCAAAATTAAGTTATCAAGTGAATGACATCGGAATAGATGGTTTTGTGGATGATGTTAACTATCATTTTACAAAAATCATTGATTTCAGAATGACTACTTTAAAAGGTTTATACTCAGTTTCTATTTTTCAATTCTAAGAATTGAAACAGTTATCTCAGGTAAAAACAAGTGTGTGATGGGTTAAATGTGTGGATCCAGAAAGTCAAGTAGAAAAGTTAAGATCTCATGTGACTGACATAGCCATAAATTCATAGGGATGAGATTTACTACAGCAGCGGAGAACAGAGACTAATATTCCCACAATATGAGAGACAATCCCTAAAAAGGSGGTGAAATGGAAGATGCTTCTGGGGAAATTATTGAAAAATGTCATCCAAAACAACCACAGACTGTGTCAGTTCAAAAATAAGACACAACAGGATTGAGTTCCCAAATTTCTAAGAGGAGTCACTTCTGAAATGGTCCCTATGACGTGGAAACTAAGGGTTCTTTGGAAGAGCAGTTGTGTTGGATGGGGTTTTGCTGGGGCAAACATGTGAAGGAAGGTTTTGTTAAAGTGGACACGGGAGTAGAAGGCTAAGGCTGACTCCTGCAGGAATGTTTGCTGAAGCAGGCACAGGTGAAAGGCTGTTCTGCTGAAGCAAGCACAAAAGGACATGTGGTGTAAGATTTTTCACTAATGACACACATGTATTGGCTGCCTTACATTTTGTGTTTGAGTTGCATGTGTTGGGACTCCATAGGGAGATAGGAACCAAAAATCTTTGGGGGTGTGGTAGTTTCTTTTTGCTTTAGCAGACTCGGGCTGATTGGCAGAGTGATGGCAGCTGAGACAGACAGGTGGGCAGGCAAGAGACATATTGAGGCAAGACCTTTGGGAGATGCGTGATGTTTGGCAAGTATAAACAGGAGTCAACTGACACTGACTCGGGCTGAGCTTGGCTTGCCAGTGCAGCGAGTTTGTGGGTCTCAAGTCTTTGCTGATCTTTGCTTCTTTGAAAGGGACACAGCTGCTGGGCAGTGGTGGCGCATGCCTGTAATCCCAGCACTTGGGAGGCAGAGGCAAGCAGATTTCTGAGTTCGAGGCCAGCCTGGTCTACAGAGTGAGTTCCAGGACAGCCTAAGCTATACTGAGAAACCCTGTCTCGAAAAAGCCAAAAGAAAAAAAGAAAGAAAGAAAAAAAGAAAGAAAGAAAGAAAGAAAGAAAGAAAGAAAGAAAGAAAGAAAGAAAGAAAGAAAGGGACTCAGCTGAAAACTTCCCCTGACATGGCTCTGGATCCCTCCTGCTGAGTGGAGCCAAGGCTGAGGCCTGGCAGTCTCTACTAGGTACTGTCACAACTGCTGATTGTGTTTGCTCTCCCGACTCTACCAAACTAGACTGCTAGTGCATCCCTGAACTGTTTGCAAATGGATCGAGAAACCGCTGCTAACCTATGAACTAAACCACTGATTTCCAGACAATACAGAGCTACTCCAAAAAACCTTTGTAAACAGGTTCTGTATCCCTTCTTTCCTGCTAGCTCTGGGGTTGGGGATGGGGGGGGAAGGGCTAAAAGAGAGGTTAAAGCATTTAAAAAACATCTTTAAAAACAAGGTTTATAAAATTAAAGTTATAGCCCTACCCTTAAAATGGTTGTCTCTCAAGCATGCGTGCATATCTTTCTAAAGAAAAGTTACAGGTACTTGGTCAGCTGGTACAAGAGCAGCTGGGGGTTCAACACACAGAGGAGTCTACCAGCCCGTGGGATTCCCCTGAACTTGCTATAAAAAAGAAATTGGGGTAGTGGATAATGTTTACAGATTTGAGAGCAATGAATAGAGTAATTGAACCAATGGGTATAAAAAGAATTACACATTCCAGCCAGCGCATATAAAAGACACGCCACCATCCTGCTATTTTATTTGACAGCTGTAAGCTTAGATTGGGCAGGTTTTGGAGCTATTCCGACCCACACCCCAACCATATGTCCCTGGTTACTTGCTGTTTCTTCTGGCCCTGTGCTCATGGTCCATCTCCTCTCGGGGTGACCTCCTTCCCTCCTCCTCTCCTTTCTTCTTTTCCTGTTCTCTCTTAAGACCCTTCACTCAATCTTTAGGTCCAGACTTACTCGCTCTATTGACCAATCACAGGCTTTAGCTTTTTATTGAGGAATTTAACCTGGGGGAGGGGCAATGTTTACATAGCGTCACTGGATGTATGTGAGGACCTTCTCCTGGGGGAACCAGATCTTGTGGGTCAGTGTTTAGTATTTGAATGCATATCGGCACCAGAGCAATCCCAACAAATGTGACCTTTACAGTCTGGAATTCCTTTATCTTCTTTATTGATTGTAGCTAATTTAAAAGGCTGATTTTTTTTATTCCCTTGCAACAGCAGGATAAGGAAAAACTGCCTTCATATTACCTGCTTATAACAGTGCTCAACTGTAAAATGATATGAGTGGAAAGTTCTCCCACAGGGAACGTTAAACAGTCCAACACTGTGTCATATTAAATGTAACAACTGCTAGAAATAATTTGTAGGCAATTTCTTCAATCCATTATTTACCATTACATGCATAATATTCTCAGGGCTGATTCTGATGTAGATACTTTAGAGAAATTGTTTGGTGAAACGGAAAGGATTTTGCCTTGTTGAGGTTTGAAGATTGCTTCTGAAAGAAAAAAAATACAGAGAGGGGATTCCCTTCACTAGCTAAGCTATAAAATAAGTCAACAAAATATTCAACCCCAGAGGGTACAGATTGGAAAAAATCAGTTGTGAAATCTCAATGATTTTCAAAAATTAATGGGAGATACCAATTGACTCTGGTCCACCACTGGATTAGCTGCTCAAGAATCAAGTAATTTGTTTCAAATGTTGAAAGTAGATTCAGACATAGGCAGTCCTAGACAGCTAACAAAGGAAGCAGAGAAAGAGCTAACTTTAATAGAAAAGAGACTGGAAGATGTGTATGTGGATAGCACAGATCCCAAACTGGACTGTATTTTGGTTATTTTGCCTTCAACTCATCCTCCTACGGGGATCATTATGAAAAGGGAAGTAGTATTTTAGAATAGATCTTCTTAGCACACAAAGAAAAAATTAAAGGCTTATATATAAAAGTTTCTGACTTAATTGCAAAAGTACAACTCTGTCACTTGTCAATAATAGTCCAAGCAGAAATTACAAAGCCTTACACTAATATGGAGATTACGTCATTATGGGTAATCAGTGAAGACTGGCAAAGAGTTTGTAACAACTATTTGGAAGAAATTAACAAATATCCTAAAAGAAAGCAACTTCCCCTTATAAGAAGAACGAATTGGATTGTCCCATGTATTGTAAAAGGAATGCTAATTCCTGGTGCACCATTCCAGAGGAATGCAAAATCGTTGGGAATGGCTGCTATAAGTTAGGAAAAAATAAGCAAAGTAATTCAAAGCCTATGTGCTTCAGTTAACACATAAGCGTTGTGTGCAATCCTTATGATATTATCAGATTTTCCCGAATCTCTTAGTATAGCCACTGCATCTCGATATGCAGAAAGAGTTGTTTTGCACATAGCAACTGCTGAATTTATTCTGGATAATTCAGAGTTAACCTTGTTATTTTGCAACTGCAACAGGCAGTCAGAAACAGAAACTATCCATGATATATCATGGTATTCAGGCTCTCACAGGCTTGCCAGGTCCATTGACACAAGGAAATGAAGAAATGGACCATGATTCATAGGAAATGTGTTAGAAGCCTCAGATATTCATGAATGACACTATGTTAATGGATAACGTTTAAAGACAAAAGTTCTATCACCTGGCAACAAGCCAAGGAATTTATAAAGAAATATCTTGTTTTTTTGTAAAACCAAACTCCAGTACACACTGGAAGTAACTCTAAGGGCACCAAAATAAATAAAYAAAATATGAAATCTGGCAGATGGATGTGTTTCAGTTTGCAGAATTTGGAAAACTAAAGTTTATATTGATACTTACAATTCCAATGTACACTTGCGTTGGGTGCTGAAAATACTAATCCTGCAGTTACACATTTACTAGAAGTAATGGCTCCTATTGGATTATGTACAAACCAGGACTGACATGTCTCCACTAAGATGCAGCAACTCTTTGCACATTGTAAAGCACATTACAGCTGCACCACAGAGGCTACAGGACAATCAGTAGTAGAAAAGGCCTAATCACACCCTAAAGAATACACTTGTAAAACAAAAAGAAAAAAATTAAGACCCCGGGGGTAGAATAGATCTGCTCCCCTGAAAGGTGAAAGTGTTCAGACTTTCAGACTCTACTGGCTTGCCCTGGAGTCTTCCCCTACCCCCCATGACAATGATGTGGCTCTGCCTGCCAAGGGTGAAGGGGAGGAGCCAGAGACTTCTTTTATAAGTAATTGGACCTTTGCTTATAAGAAGGTCTCACTTTGTTGGGCAGTGGTGGCGCACGCCTTTAATCCCAGCACTTGGGAGGCAGAGGCAGGCAGATTTCTGAGTTCGAGGCCAGCCTGGTGTACAGAGTGAGTTCCAGGACGGCCAGGGCTACACAGAGAAACCCTGTCTCAAAAAAACAAAAATAAATAAATAAATAAATAAATAAATAGTTAAGAAAATAAAGTTTCCTCATTGAGCTGGCAGGTTCTTACCTCAGTTTATGCTTCCTGTGTCTTTATTGGTATAAATATGAGATAATTTAAACGGATGCAGGCCTCTAAAGGGGACTTTGGTCTCCTGCAATACAGAGACATCTAAATGCAGAGCACCAACAGGCCGATTAGCAGGACTTTGGGCTTCAAACTAAAGATCCACAGAGCTGGAAACAGAGACTAAGACTTTAGGGAGTTAACTCCAGAACACAAGATGTAAAAGATAAGATATTCCAGGTATAGAAATTGGTACCGAACTTACAGGAGAAGCATTGCTGTTAGGACTTATCTCAGCTGTGGGTGAGCTCCTGAGAGATGAACAGACAGATCGCACCAGACACCTGACAACCCTGGAAAAGACACTGGAAAGAAGGAGAAGCAGAAATCACAACAGTAGCATGGGACAGGGAGTGCCCAGGGCAGCTTCAGGAAAGCACCTAAAATAAATGGGTGGGAGGAAATATAATRTGACTTATCTTGTGCACCTGGGACATTGAAGGATGCCTAGTTGAGTCTCTGATCTTTAGTCCTGGGGGCTCATAATCCTGGGGACAGTACAAGGATGTTGCCTTCCCTGTGTCCTTGTGATCACAGACTCTCAGCATGTGCTTCATAGTGATGGGGAGAGCACAGCCCAGAGGTGACAGAGCTGAGGAGTGACCCCATCAAAGATATCAACACACTGAGTCAACCTGGGCACAGCCCTGGTCACACTCAGCTCTCACAGTCTCATCCTGTCCCACCAGATACACACAGCAGAGTGACACAGATTCTGGAAGGTTCTCCATCTGCCATTTATTTCTTCAAATAAAAATCTAAGAATTCTCAATCCATGAAATTAAGAAGTAATCAACCCTCAGGTGAAGATGTGAACAATCAAGTTCACATCCAGATTCTTATTCTCAGTGTGGAAGTGAGGAGCTGCAGCTAAGGGCAGCATGGAGCTGACAGGATGCAGATGTCGCCCAGTGCTGGCTGGACCAGGAAGGTTGGCTGTGGAGGAGAACACAGGGCAGGACAGGGCCAGGGTCCAGGTTGCAGGGGCAGGCTGGGATCCACAGTTCTTCACATTGAGCCCATAGGATCACAGGGAACATCAGACACTGTTGTCTAAAGAGAACTGAGGGCTCTGGGTGTCAGAGGACAGACCTGAACACACTGTCTGTCACTCAGTCCACTCCAGGCAGCTGTCTTCATGCTAGAGAATGAGAGTCATGAACCATCACTGTGAAGTCAACATCCCAACAACCCACAGCTCACAGGGGATTCTGGGAGTCCCTGAAACCCAATCATGTCCACATTGCCCCTC
>BDUI01000213.1:87935-98015 GCA_002335545.1 Apodemus speciosus
ATAGTATTTTTATGAAATTAAATATGTATCATGTCCTCATTGTGAAAGTTTTGATAAAGTAGTCAATTTAAACAAAAGAATAAAATAAAAATTGTTCACATAAATGCATATTTGTGAGCTCTTTTTTTACATTGGAGTTCATTGTGATAAGACTGTGCTTCAATGTCCCTCACATCACCAAAGGATTTCACCTCCATAGTGGCTAAGCTAAGAGTTGACAGTTTCGCTGTACCAAGGAATGAATTGTAGGCATGATTATTTGGATACAGATTTCCTGCTATGGTCAAAGCTATTTGACTTGAGTGATTGTCATCATTCTCAGCCCGCAGGGATCAGGTTACAATCATTTAAGAAATGGTGTGTGTATTAAGATGATCTATCCATGGAGTCATTCATCAGCTGTTTCAATGAACAATGGTTCTGCTTGGAGGGTGGAACAGCCTTTAGGTGATTAAGGGTAAGATTCTGGTTCATTGGCTGTGATGATTTTGAAAAGCATTCATATCAGAAAAAGAGTAACTTATAAGGCCCTCTTCTTCAAAATTGATACAATAATTATAAGTATCAAGAAAACATTATAAATATCAAGCAAAGGTCTTACTCTTTGTT
The DNA here is from genome assembly GCA_002335545.1 of Apodemus speciosus. Lineage (NCBI taxonomy): Eukaryota > Metazoa > Chordata > Mammalia > Rodentia > Muridae > Apodemus > Apodemus speciosus. The sequence continues at coordinate 88,545 of BDUI01000213.1, forward strand.
GTTCTCTTACAAGCTACCTCCCAAATTGTCTCCATTTCTTTTGGCTGTATAAATAATTTTGAAATATGTGATCTGTCTGAAAGTCATAGTATAGTGTAAGAACATCAAATAAACAATCCTACTAATAGAGAGGATGAGATAGGAGAAGCGTGATTTCTAGACAATTATGTGGTACACAGCAAGACACTGTCATGTACAAACAAGAAGGTGTATATGGATTATACAATATTGGACCTATTTCTCCAATTACCAAATTAGACCACTGGGTGACAGCCAGCAAACTTCTGATTCCTCATATTTTTGAATTTCAATCAATTAGGATATGTTGGTAATATTAATTTTCATATTAAGAGATATTAAGGTGAAGTGATTGATACTTCCTGTTGTTTTTGTTGTTAGAAGTAGAATTATGTTTGTGTGGCTATCTTTTTTGAGGGGTTGTTGAAAGATTACTTTCTTGCTTTTTCTAGGGTGTAGTTTCCCTCCTTGTGTTGGAGTTTTTCATCTATTATCCTTTGCAGGGCTGGATTTATAGAAAGATATTGTGTAAATTTGATTTTGTCATGGAATACCTTGGTTTCTCCGTCTATTGTAATTGAGAGTTTTGCTGGGTATAGTAGCCTGGGCTGGCATTTGTGTTCCCTTAGGGTTTGTATGACATGTGCCCAGAATCTTCTAGCTTTCATAGTCTCTGTTGAGAAGTCTGGTGTAATTCTGATAGGCCTGCCTTTATATGTTACTTGTCCTTTTTCCCTTACTGCTTTTAAAATTCTTTCTTTGTTTAGTGCATTTGCTGTTTTGATTATTATGTGATGAAAGGAGTTTATTTTCTGGTCCAGTCTATTTGGAGTTCTGTAGGCTTCTTGTATGTTCATGGGCACCTCTTTCTTTAGGTTAAGGAAGTTTTCTTCTATAATTTTGTTGAAGATATTTACTGGCCCTTTAAGTTGGGAATCTTGGCTCTCTTCTATACCTGTTATCCTTAGGTTTGGTCTTCTCATTGTGTCCTGGACTTCCTGGATGTTTTGGGTTAGGAACTTTTTGTAGTTTGCATTTTCTTTGACTGTTGTGTCAATGTTTTCTATGGTATCTTCTGCACCTGAGATTCTCTCTTCTATCTCTTGTATTGTGTTGCTGATGCTTGCATCTGTGATGCCTAAACTCTTTCCTAGGTTTTGTAGCTCCAGGATTGTCTCACTGTGATTTCTTTATAGTTTCTAGTTCCATTTTTAGATCCTGGATGGTTTTGTTCATTTCTTTCACCTGTTTGGTTGAGTTTTCCTGTAATTCGTTAAGGGATTTTTGTGTTTCCTCTTTAAGGGCTTCCAGCTGTTTACCTGTGTGCTCCCATATTTCTTTAATGGAGTTATTTAYGTCCTTCTTAAAGTCCTCTATCATCATCATCATGAGAAGTGATTTTAGATCCAAATCGTGCTTTTACAATGTGGTGGTGTATCCAGGACTTGCTATGATGGAAGAATTGGGTTCTGATGATACCAAGTAACCTTGGTTTCTGTTGCTTATGTTCTTATGCTTGCCTCCTGCCAGCTGGTTATCTCTAGTGCTACCTGCCCTCGTTATATCTGACTGGAGACTGTCCTCCTTGTTATCCTGGTTGTGTCAGAACTCCTCAGAGTCAAGCTGTCTCTATAATCCTGTGATTCTGGGTTCCTGTGATCCTGAGATCCTGAGTGTGTCTGAGCTGGGAGTCAAGCTGCTTCTGGGACCCTGAGAATCTAGTGTGACTAAGCTAGTATCCTGGGATCCTGGGATCCTAGTGTGACCAAGCTCCTGGGATCCTGGGATCCTGGGATCCTGGGATCCTGGGCTTGTAAAGATCCCAGACTGGCTGCAGAGTTTGCACCCAATGCTCAGGGCACCATCTGTTGGGTTATATTTATATTCCTTGCAAACATCATGTGTCCTTTCACAAGCTTGCTTCAGCAAAACATCCTTTCACCTGTGTCTGCTTCAGTGAAACATTCCTTCAGGTATCTGCTTTAGCAAAACATATTTTCACCTGTGTGCCCCAGCAGAACATTATTCGACATAACTGACTTTCTAAAAAACCAGAACTTTCCACTTCTAGAAGAAGAAGAAGGAGAAGGAGAAGAAGAGGAAGAAGGAGTTTACCTAATTGTCAGTGGTCCACGGGGTGTCAAGCAATCAGTGAGCCAGAAGATGAGACCCCTGCAGGCCAACTGGAGATGAGGATAGAGTTCTAATTCGACTCAGACCCCAGGACTAGGGGGAGCACAGGAACCAGGAGAGCCTATTCCAGTCACTGCTCCAAAATGTAAGTGTTTCTGCTCAGACTGGAGGGCGCCCTAGGACTCAGAGGCCCAGGAATCACACAGCTCTGTGGGGAGAAGGTGTCCCAGCGGAAGGGCACCTGAGACACAGGACCTCAGAACCACACAGCCCTGAGAGGAAGCTGCAGTCAGCTTTTATGAGTGCCCTGAAGTTGAAACTTTTTGTTTTAGAAAGTTAGTTGTGTTGGATGGTGTTTTGCTGGGGCAAACATGTGAAGGAATGTTTCACCGAAGCAGACACAAGTGAAAGGATGTTCTGCTAAAATAAGCTTGTGAACGGACAGGCGATGAAGGAATCTTCAATACGACATGTATGTAGTGGTTCACATTACGTTGCTTTCTGGAGCTCCGTTTGTTGGCACTCCATAGAGCGAAGTACACCAGAATACTTCTGATGCTGTGCTGGCAGCTCCTTGCTGCTTCCCTAGACTTGGGCTGTCTGGCTGAGTGATGTCAATCTGTGAATTATACAGACTCACATGCTGACGCAAGACGTGGTGAGGCGAGACCCATGGAGGACATGTGATGTTTGCAGGGAGTATAAATAGGACCCAGTGGGCAGTGATGGAGGCTTGGCTTGCCAGCATTGCTCGTTTCCCAGTGCTTCTTAGTCTCCTGTCTTCACTAATCTTTGCTGTGTTAGGAGAGGCATGGCAAAGAACTTCTCCTGGTGTCTCTGCTGGTCCTAATCCCTCCTGCTGACTAATCCCAATTTGCCTGAGGCCTGGCTGTTTCTCCAAGGCTGTGCCTCCACTGCTGCTATCCTGACACTACCAAACTGGACTGCTGGCACATCCCTGAAGTGTCTGCGAGTGGATCAAGCTGCCGCTGCTGACCTGTAAACTGAACTGCTGGTTTCCTGACAGTGAAGATGGGATTTGCTCCAATGAACAATTTCTAAATAGGTCTACTTTCCCTGTATCCTAATATGTCTGGTGGGTGGTGGGCTAGAAGGGAGGTTAAAACATTTATTAATCCATATTAAAAGTAGAGCTGAGAAAAATATTACAGCGCCATCTCTGTGTTGCTGCTGGGAGGCAGTGTTGCCACCTATGGACAGGTCCTGTGGGACTTCTGCCCTGGTGTTTTACCAAGGCTGTAGGCTGAGGCAGAAAGGGTATCACCATTGTTCTTCGTGCCAGCAGTAGTCTAAGGCAGGAAAGGAGATGACTGCCCCCCCCGACCCCCGCTTTCCTGCCTGCATCACTCCCATGGGTTACGCCAAGATGTCCTTCCTGGCAGCAGATGGCATTTGCTGAGTGCCATCCCTGTGGAGCTGCTGGGGAATCCTGGAGAGGAATTTCCTCCACAGTGGACAGCTCCTGTGGGACAGCTCCTGTGAGGCTGTTAATGAGATGCACTGCCACAGACAGCTACTGTGATGGCTTCAGGCTGATGAGATGCCATATTGCAGCCATTTTAACAGGAACCACCTGTTTTGACAGTTCCTGTGGGGGCATCTTAAGGCTGGGGTGGGAAGAAGGGACCGGCCCCCGATTTGACAGATGTTGCAGTGCACTGCTTAGGAACTACGTTATAGTTCCTATGGTATTGGGAAAACTGGGAGAAAGGAGTGTTCAACCAGGTTGCTGGAGAACTGGGGGAGGAATGGTGGGGAGAAATGTTTGAAGATGCTGGGATAGAAACTGAAAGGAGGGCTGGCAGGGAGTTAAGAGAATTGGTTACTATTTGTAAAACACACACACACATACACACACATTTTACAAGTTGTGTCTAACCTGGGCCATTGGAGAATGATGTCCAGTACCTTAGAACAAAAGGCAGGAAAAGGAGGGATGGATACTTGGTTTCAAAACCAGCAGGGTGCTTGCAGAGCCTTTTCTTGAGACACGCCCCACGCCCCACACGGATTTCAGCAGCAGCTTCCACACGGATTTCAGCAGCAGCTTTCTTTTCGACTTTCCCTCATTTGGGCTACTTTGTTTATAAAAAGGACAAAAGACTTGAGTGGGCAACTGAGAAAAGACCGGGAAGAAATGGAGAAGCTTGTGGATCAAAATATTGGAGAAAAAAGGAAATCAGGAGGGTTCATTCCTGTCTCTTCTTTCTGAAACAGTAAGAGTTGGCTGTTCAGCTAGAGAAATTAGAGTAGAGGCCGACAAGTCTGAAAATGTCAAACATAAGATAAGGGAGAACATATAGGTGTATTTCCAGAGAGCAGTCAAGTAAAAAAAAAAAAGGAAAATGGGGGGTGGGGCTTGGAGGGGGTGGGTCTGATGAGACAGCCATTCTCAGGAGACAGAGTTAAACCCACAGCACCTGTCACAAAATCACCACCAGCATCCCAAGTATTTTTATAGCATATGCCTGCTAATGGAGATAATCCACAACATTATGACAATATAGGATGGCATTTGTATAAATGACAGACCTAATGCATTGCCAGGATGCAGCAATGTCTTATGAGATGCACTTGTTCTATGTGAAACAACCTGTAAATAATTAGACAACTCAAAATAGAATTACTTCCAAAGACAGAGGGGGATTGGTAGCAGCTGTTCCAGAGGATGGTCCTCAATTGCAGGGGCTGCCAAGGTGGATGGAAGCCAGGGATTTGGAGCAGCACAAACGAGCAAGGGGAATCAACAGAGCACAGGTCCAGTTGATTGGTGCTGTGTGCAGCTGTGCAAGAACAGGTTCAATCTGAAGAAACAACCCGAGAGCGATGTTGTTTAGCAGCTTTGAGAGCTTGGGACAAAGTCGAGGAACCCGGAAAGACGCCCACACCAGTTAGAAAAATCATGCAACTCTCAGAGGAAGACTTCACTGATTTTTTTTCTTTTTCTTTTCTTTCTTCTTTTTTCTTTTTTTTTCAAAGATTAGTTTCACCTGTGAACAAAGCCGTGTCAGACCCTGATGGTAAACAAGAGCTAACTGAGACCTTGACATTTGGAAATGTAAATACTGAATGCAAAATATTGTCAGGCCATTAAAGTGGAAGACAGCACCCACAGAACAGTGGATCCGGGAGAAGACCGATATTGGTTCTAGCCTCTATAAGGCCACGAGGGTTGGGCAAGCCATATCTAAAGGTTTTAGATCTCAAATCTGTGGTGCATTAACTGAGGAAGACAGAGTAAAAAGACTTGGACCAAGCTGGTCAAGGTCTCAGACTTAAAAATGCCCTGTGCTTTAACTGTGAGAAACATGCTCATCTGAAACAAAATTGTGAACAAAGCATCTCTAATGGCAATGGATTTCCTAAATATAAAATAGGAAGAAGGCCAAGGCGTCCAGGACTGCGCAGGAACTGTGACAAGGGTTGGCACTGGACCAATGAGTGCAGCTCCAAGAGAGATATCCAAGGCAATTTCTTTCCAACAGGAAAAAGTAATTGCCTGAGTCAGCTAGCAAATAAGAAGCAGGCAGAAAAAACTCAACCAAGGAAAAATTTCCTTCACACTACATGCATCTATCAATGCTCAACCTGTAAAATGATATCAGTGGAAAGTTCTCCCACAGGGAATGTTAAACACTCAACATGTGTCAGTATTTAATGCAGCAACTGCTAGAAATGATTTGCAGGCAGTTTCTTCAATCCATTATTTACTGTTACATGGATGATATTCTGAGGGCTGATTCTGATGCAGACTTTAGAGAAACTGTTTGGTGAAACTGAAAGGATTTTGTGTTGTTGGGCTTAGCAGATTGCTTCTAAAAAATATACAGAGAGGGGATTCTATTCACTATCTATGTTATTAACATAAGTCAACAAAAAAATCAGCCCCAGAGAGTACAATTTGGAAAAAAAACTCAGTTGTGAAATCTCAATGATTTTCGGTTTTTTTTTTTTTTTGGTTTTGGTTTTTCGAGACAGGGTTTTTCTGTATAGCCCTGGCTGTCCTGGAACTTTCTCTGTAGACCAGGCTGGCCTCGAACTCAGAAATCCGCCTGACTCTGCCTCCCAGAGTGCTGGGATTACAGGCGTGCGCCACCACCGCCTGGCTTCAATGATTCTCAAAAAGTAATGGGAGAGCCAGGCGTGATGGTGCACAAATATCCTAAAAGAAAGCAACTTCCACTTATAAAATGAACTAATTGGATTGTCCTATGTATTGTAAAATGAATGCTAATTCCTGGTGCACCATTCTATATGAATGTAAAAACGGGAATGGCTGGTGGTATAAGTCAGGAAAAGCAAGCAAAGTAATTCAAAGCTTATATGCTTCAATTAAAATATCAGCGTTGTGTGCAATCTTTATGGTATTATCAGATGTTCCTGAATCTCTTAGTATAGCCACTGAGTCAGTATGCAGAAAGAGTTGTTCTGCACATAGCAACTGCTGAATTTATTCTGGACAATTCAGAGTTAACCTTGTGCCAGGCGGTGGTGGCGCACACCTTTAATCCCAGCACTTGGGAGGCACAGGCAGGTGGATTTCTGAGTTCGAGGCCAGCCTGGACTACAGAGTGAGTTCCAGGGCAGCCAGGGCTACACAGAGAAACCCTATCTCGGAAAAATACAAACAAACAAACAAACAAACAAGTTAACCTTGTTATTTTGCAACTGCAACAGGCAGTCAGAAAAAGAATCCATGATATATCACCGATATTCAGTCTCTCACAGGCTTGCCAGGTCCATTGACACAATGAAATGAAGAAATTGAGACCAATGATTCATAGGAAATGTGTTAGAAGCCTGGGATATTCGTGAATAACACTATGTTAATGGATAACGTTTAAAGACAAAAGTTCTATCACCTGGCAAATCACACCAGACACACGAGAACCCTGGAAAAGACACTGGAGAGAAGGAGAAGCATAAAGCAGAAATCACCACAGTAGCATGGGACAGGAAGCACCCAGGGAAGCTTCAAGACTGCATCATTAGAGCCGGGCGTGGTGGCGCATGCCTGTAATCCCAGCACTTGGGAGGCAGAGGCAGGCGGATTTCTGAGTTCGAGGCCAGCCTGGTCTACAGAGTGAGTTCCAGGACAGCCAGGGCTAAACAGAGAAACCCTGTCTCGAAAAACAAAAAACAAAAAACAACAAGACTGCATCATTAGAAGCTAAAACAAATGGGTGGGAAGAAATGTAGTGTGACTTCTCTTATGTACCCAGGACATTGAAGGATCCCTGGTTGAGTCTCCATCTTTAGCCCTCAGGCTCATAATCCTGAGGACAGGACAAGGCCTTCCCTGTGTCCTTGTGATCACAGATTCTCAGCATGTGCCTCATAGTGATGGAGAGAGCAGAAGCCAGAGGTGACATGGCCGAGGAGTGACCCCATCAAAGATTTACAACACACTGAGCTCACCTGGGCACAGCCCTGTTCATACTCAGTTCCTACAGCGCCACTGTGTCCCACCAGACACACACAGCATAGTGACTCAGATTCTAGAAGATTCTCCATCTGCCATTTATGTCTTCAACAAACTTCTTAAGTATTCACAATCCTTTAGTTTACCTGTCAATCAACCCTCAGGTCAAGGATGTGAACAATCAAGTGAGGAGCTGCTGCTCGGGGCAGCATGGAGCTGACAGGATGCAGATGTCCCATCCTGTCTGCTAGACCAGTGTAACTTTAATTTTTTTCAAATCCTATTTTTAATGATGGTTCTTAAACACTTTAACTATCCTTGTAACCCATCGCCCACCAGAGATAGTGGAAAAGAAAGGCTACAGGGTTTGTTTGGGGTGGGGAGGAGTGGACCTGTTTAGAAATTGTGCTTTGGAGCAACTCTTGTCTGTGTTGTCAGGAAATCAGCAGTTCAGTTCACAGGTCGGCGGCAGCAGCTCCATCCACTTGCAAACACCTCATGTATACACCAGCAGTCTGGTTTGGTAGAGTCCGGTTAGCAACAGTGGTGACAGGACCTGGCAGAGACAGCCAGGCCTAGGCTCCAGTCAGCAGGAGGGACCAACTGGAACAGCAGGAGAAGTTCTCAGCTGTGCTTCTCTCAGGGAAGTGAAGATCAGTGAAGACTGGAGACCCGCAAGCATTGCACAGCTTGCTACACCAGCAAGCCACGCTCTGTGGCGTCCTATTTATACCCTCCACACCTCCGCATGCCTTGCCTCAGCATGAGTCTTCCTTCAGCACAGGATCCCATCCGCCCGAGGTCACGGAAGCAGCAACAAACTGCAGCACACCACCAGAAGGTTTTTGGTGTGTTTCTCACTATGGAGTCAGGACAAATGCAGCTCAACTAGGCAGAGTAAGGCCAATCAACACATGCATGTTGTTAGCAAAGAATCCTTCATCATGTGTCCTTTCCTGTGCTTCCTTTAACAGAACATCCTCTCTCCTGTGTCTGCTGCAGTGAAATGTTCCTTCACGAGTCGGCCTTAGCTTTCACACCTGTGTCCACTTGAACAAAATATTTCATGTATGTGCCCCAGCCAAACACCATCCAACTGAGATTCCAGTGAAATTTTAGTTTCCAATTCAAAGGTTGGATGTGGAAGGGAACAACCACCACGGCAGTGCAGGGACAGGGTCCTGGGGAGCAGGGCAGGCTCCACAGCTCTTCATACTGAACCCAGACGATTACAGGGAACATCAGACACTGGTGTCTAAAGAAAACTGAGGGGCTCTGGATGTCACAGGAGAGACCTGAACACATTGTCTGTCACTTTGTCCACTCCAAACAGATGTCTTCACGCTAGAGAATGAGAGTCATGAACCACCACTGTGAAGACAACATCCCAACAACCCATAGCTCACAGGGAATTCTGGGAGTTCACGAAACCCAATCATCTACACATTGTCCCTCCCCAAGCAGACCACAGAATGTCACCTTTACAATCTGGGAGAGACATATCAGAGCTCTGGGAGCTGTCCCTGCCTAGGGTAAAACAAAACAAATATATATATTCAAATCAAGGTACACCTCTGGGTTTCTCTGGCGGAGCTATTATAGATTCCCAGAACTCCCAACACCCCCAGCTTCACTCCAATGTCCCCAGGACAATCCCTCCCCCACACTAACCTGGAGCTGGAGCATAGTCTCCTCCCTGTCCACCTGTGAGAAGGACAGCTGTGAGAGTTCAAAGAAGATCTTGACACTAGGAAGTCCCCAGAACTGACAGCAGACCCAGTTGGAGACAGTAGCAATGCAGTGTGTGTGTTTCTGTTGATGAGCAGAGCACACTTCTAAAGGAAGCTGAGAGAAATCCAGACCCTGCCCTTTCCTAC
>BDUI01000213.1:121331-134518 GCA_002335545.1 Apodemus speciosus
AAAAAAAAAAAAAAAAAAAAAAAACAACTAGCCTAGAAAACCAAAGATCCTCTTCAGCCGCCACAGCTCTACAGCAGTCTAGCACAGGCGGCCCCACGCTCAGGTGAGTGCCTGCACCACCGGCTCCACCTCCCGACTTCAAGTACTCTACCTTTGCTTACCAACTTCATCCTCCACCGCTTCACCTCCACGACCTGTCAATCACAGACCACCTCTACACAGCTTCTGCCACAGCCGGACACGCAGTGCTCACGCCTACACAGACCCTGATACTGACCTGGTTGAACTCGAGGACATCGAGAAGGTCAAAGAGCTTCCGGTTCTTCTCGTTGTCCTTCAGTTTCACGTAGTATTGCTGCAATCCATGCAGCGTCAACTTGGTCTCGTCATCCACGAAGATCTCCATAGGCTGAGGGGGAGGAGGGGTGGGGGCAGGAGGAGGGCAGAGTGGGGGGGTTAAACCTGGGGGGGTGGAGGACGCTGATCTCCAATACACCCCATGGGAGGATGGGGAGGAGAGAGAAGACTGAAAACCCCTCCCCACCACAAAGAATACTCTGCTGAGATCTCTTTCCAGCTAGATCTGGCAGCATCCACATCAACTGAATTTAAGCCCAATCGACAATGGTTAGAGATCGGAGCTCTGCAGAGCAAGGTGCAGGTAGGCAGGTGGAAATGGTGGAGGAGACAACAGGGCATGGTGCTCAAAGGGAGAGCATGGCCAGAACACCCAGGAGAGGCAGTGGTATCTCCAGAACAGGACAGGACAACAGCCCCACTCAGCTCTCCTCTCTGCACTTTAGCAAATGTCCTCACGACCAGAAGGTTGCAATGGACACCATCAAAAAACCATTTAGCAGCCAAGCATTGGCAGCAAACTGACCCCAGCTCTCGGGTGGTTGAGGCAGTACATTCTCCAAAGTTAAAGAGGAGCTCAGGGTGAGACACCCTGCTCTGAACCACCAGATCAGCTTTAGAAGAGAATGGCCTCTGAATTCAGTCAAAACCATCTACAGGTGGGGGATCGGGGACAACTGGTCCCAGTCAACACTGCAGCCTCCCTCACCCACACCTGCCACAGCCAGGCCAGGCCAGCGCCCCGAGCGCTATCTCAGCACAACTTGCCCTTTCCTCTCCTCTCTCTCCTGGTATCAGGAGACATCCTAAGCAACTCCTCCTGACCTGACCCTGAGTCCCCACCCCCTGCAGATGCCCTCAGACCTCCATGAGCCTGCCTTTTTTGAACTCTTAACTAAAGGGCGTGGCTTCTCTTTCTCTCTCCATCTTCCTCCTCACAGCAGCTGTGAGATTTATAGCTTGGCTGCCCTGTTTTTCTTATACAAAGATCATTTAGCATCAAAGGTGAAGAAGGAAATGGAAAGGAAAATCACCTTACATTTCATAAAAAATAAAAGTATGTGTGCCCACCCCTAACCCTTGAAGGGAAGGAAGGAGCATAAATGCTGAGGCAGACAGTTAACTCCAGGCTGGACTTCTCCCACACTCCACACTGTCTCAAGAGACAGTTTATATAGAGCCAGGGACCAAGGCGGGGGTCACAGAAACCTCTTCCAGAAGACAGGCTCCTCAGTAAGTCCCACAGCTGCCTCCTGATTCTGCCCCAAGCCCAGCCCAAGAGAAAGCCATCTTCTCAAGGGAAGGGCCGGGAAGGGTGGAAGGACCCACTGCTCAGTCTCGGCACTGACACCCACTTGGTCACTTGTCGGTACAGCTTCCCATTCGACGTTTCCCATAACCCTCATTTTAAAAAAAAAAAAGAGAGAGAGAAAAATCCACCACCCCACTCAGGACACTTCCTCCCCCGACAAGTATGGGGAAATGGGGTACAGCACATTAGGTTCAGGAAAAAACCGGGAACAGAAAAAGAGGCTGGATTGGTCCTCAGCATCCTGGTCAGGCTCCCCGTGGCCTCCGCGGCTGCCATCCGCTGCTCGCAGGTCTGCGTTCTGCCGTCGTGCCTCAGTGCTTCTCTGCTTCCAGCTCACATCAACCAAGGCTCCGATGGGCGCAGGGAGGTATGGGCGGGAAGGAGTGGGGACTGGGGGGCTGAGGTGCCAGAGGCCCCCGCTCCTGGAGGTGGGGAGGGGCCGACTTGTGGTGCTGTTTGTCTGTTCTTCTTCTGGACAGGCCCTGCCCCTGACTGTCCCTCTCTCGCTCTCCTGCCACTGACATGTAGAGTTTCGGTGAGCAGAGGCTCCAGCTGAATGCTCCATGCCACCTGGAGGGTGCGTGGCTGAAGGGGGTGTGTAGGAGATGATGGGAGGGGGATAGGGCACAAAATTTTGCCCTACCCCCAAAGGGAGAAGAGGTTCAAAAATGTCGTGATTAAAAAATGTCAAACACTACCCGCTCTCACGTTAACCCGACCAAGTCTTCCGGAGTTTCCCTGGCACGCGCAGACCCTATGCTAACTGTCTCTGCCTCTGTGTTTTTCTTCAAGGAGTTGTTGCTCCCAGACGGGCACAAGCTCCCTTCTTGGTGCTTGAAGGACAAGGGAGTCTGGAGGAAGAGGGCGAGGAGGGGGAGGAGGCAGCGGGCGGGGATTGGAGGGAGAGAAGGTAGAAGGGTATTTACATCTTGCATGAACTTGCGGCAGACTGGGCGGATCTCTTTGCTCAAGGTAGCACTGAACATCATGACCTGCTTCTCATGGGGGGTCATGCGAAAAATTTCCTGGACATCCCGACGCATGTCTGCAAGAAAAAAAAATTCACAGAAGAAAATGAGTCTGTGCCACTGCAGAGATGTGGCGTTTCCACTAACAATCCAGGCTTGTCCTGGCTGGAGGACCAGGAGCTGTGTGTCCTAGTAACAGCATGGAATAAGCAATGCGCTTAGAAAAAGACTTGGGGTCAAGTTCTACTCCTGTGTTCAGACAAGAAAAATGTGACCGAACCTCAAGTCCACATTTATAAAATGGGGACAAAGCTCACCAGAGGCTCAGGAAAACAGCAGCCCTTAAATATGGAGTTTGAGGCTGGACAGAGGTCCAGCAGTTAAGGGAAAGACCCACATTAGGTTCCCAGCTCCCACAACTAAGCTCCAGGGGGTTCACTGCCTCTCTTCTCCATGGGCACAAACATGCATGCACACATACACATTTAAATAATAAACTTACATCTGCAATCCCACAACTCAGGAGGCAGAGGTAGGCAATTCTCTGAGTTTGAGGCCAACCCGGTCTCTAACTTAAGTTCCAGGCTAACCAGTGCTACACAGAAGACCTGTACACATGTATCGTCTCCAAGAAAACATGCACACGCCTCTGAAGGCCCTTTCCCACTGCTCTCCCCACGCCCGTCTCAGAAGCACTTTCTCTCCCCAACTGTCCGCTGTGCCTTCCACCTTCACCTCCAGCCTCACACACCGTCTGGCCAGACAGACAGAAACGGCCTATCTAATGCCACCATTAGTGTGCCATCCTGGGACAGCCAAAGGCCATTTGGAAAAGACCTCTCTCTAGAGCTACACTCTTCTACTCTCCCAACTCAACAGAATCAATTCTCTCCTGACCCTCTGTTAAAGACTCGGGCTCACTATGTAGCCCTTGGGATTAAAGGCATGTTAAGCCTTTTTTTAAAAAAGGTTTTTTGCCAGGCAGTGGTGGCGCACGCCTTTAATCCCAGCACTTGGGAGGCAGAGGCAGGTGGACTTCTGAGTTCGAGGCCAGCCTGGTCTACAGAGTGAGTTCCAGGACAGCCAGGACTACACAGAGAAACCCTGTCTCGAAAAACCAAAAAAAAAAAAAAAAAAAAAAAAAAAAAAAAAAAAAAAAAAGGGTTTTCAGGAGTTTCTCTGTGTAGTCCTGGATGTCCCTGAACTGACTCTATAGACTAGATGGGCCTTGAACTCAGAGACTCACCTGCCTTAGACTCTTGAAGTGCTTGGATTAAAGGAATGCGCCCAAACCAGCACCTGGAGCGCCCTTATTTTTGTATTTATATTATGTATGTAGATGTGCCAGCTTCCATGTACATCTAAGTAACATGTACGCGCCTACTTCTCAGCAAAGCCGTAGGAGGTTCCAGGTACCCGGGAAACCGGAGCTATACATAGTTGGCTATATGCTGCCATATGGATGCTGGGGATGAAACCTGGCCCTGGGCTCGTAACTAACAGTCATTTCTCTAGCACTCCCCAATGAAATTTTCTTTTAACCCCACCCACTTGGCTCATTACCACTCCAGAACACATGATCTCCTGTGAACATTTACCAGATGAATTCCACAATTTAACTCCAAAAACCTGCACATCTAAGAATCCGGATCACGCACACTGTACTGGGATACAAGGGCAGGCACCTGCTGCTCTAGTGTAACACCCAGTCCACGGTCCATCCCTAAGGAAAGGGCGGTGGGGATGACTTGTAGTGTCAGCACACTCCACAGCACCAGGGAAGGAGAAGCCCGAGCCATCAGTCATGGGTGATAGATTAAGAGTCGTCCTTGCACACATGTGCTCCTCTGTCAAACACATCATTTGGCTCAAAGCGCAGCTCCCCTGACCACCTGAGCACAGGCAGCACTGCCACTCACCGAGCTGTTCAAGCATCTTGTCACACTCGTCCAAGATAAAGTGTTTAATGTGTTTGAGGTTCAGGCTCTTATTCCGAGCCAGGGCTAGAATTCGGCCAGGAGTCCCCACGACAATGTGTGGGCAATTCTTCTTCAGCACCTCTTCATCCTTCTTGATAGACAGACCACCAAAAAACACTGCCACCTGTCAACCACAAGGAAAGACAGCGTTCTAGTCTCCCAGAGTTCCCATCCCTCCCACCCCTTTGAGTCAAGGCCTCACTGTAGAGTCCTGGCTGGCCTCACTTTGTAGATCAGCCTGTCTGTCACCCAAGTGCAGAATAAAGGCCATGGGCCATCTTGCCAATGCCAATGTGTCCTTTCTGTAGTTGACTGTAAGCCAACTCTTAGCTTTCAGGCCTGCAGTCACTCCTGTGCCTCCGTAAGGAACAGGTAATGCAGGTGAAGAAACAAAGCGACTTGCTCAGCACCTTAAGGCTAAGGCGGATGGAGGGGAGGAACACTCAGCTTCTTGGCCTCCACTCAAACTCTACAACAGGATCGCTCTACGCAGGCCTAGCTGGTCTACACAATGAGGCACATGTGACTCTAAAGTCACAGCTTTCTTACACAAAAGTAGAAAGCAAGAAGCCACCAGTAAGTGTGAGGTGCCACCAAACAGACAAACCACAAGCAAGCTTTCCTATCTGAATTGTCACTTGGTCCAGCTGGCCTGGAGCCTTTGCTTCCTGAGTGCCCGAGATGAAGGTCACACCACGTGTAAACCACTAGGTGAGTGTTGGATGTGAGCTGTGACACTAGGTGAGTGCTGGATGTGTGTGCTGTGACATGTGGACTTGTCCAATTTCAAGGGGAAAGAAATAATCAGGAAGCTTACTCCACAGTAAACCTCCCTCTCTCAATCCAGAATCACAAGTGGTTACCATGTAGCACACAGGAGCGGACCTGTCAAAAGTGTTTTACCAGGTCTCAATTAAGCTTTCAGATATAAGTTACAAATACTGAGAAAAGCCAGCCATACCTAACTAAGGGAGGGACTAGACAGCCCCCTAGAGGACACTTTATTGCAGAACCAAGGAAAAGTACAGATAATCCTGATTTCATGGCTGTGTAGACAACTGAAGGGGGGTGCTCCACCTAACCAGCTGCTCCACAGGCCCCCACACCAGACCCGGCCTCAGACTTGACCCCAACCCTCAGCATCTGGAGTAGCACACCGGTGTTGTGGGACCTGCAGAGGAGGACTGGTCAACGGTTTACAATCCCCCCCTTTGTTTTGAGACATTAGCCCAGGGCAGCCCTCAACTCCAGCAAACTCCTGCCTCAACCTCGAAAGCTCTGGGGAAACAGGAATGAGTCCTGGGACCGCTTCAGTTTCCAACTATCAGATCCACAGAGAGGACGGCTCAGCCCAAGAACTAAAATCTATCAGTCTCTTGGTAAGGTTATGATAACAACATAAAGCCAGAGGCACGGACACACAGACAGAAGCACAGAGACAATCCTCAGATCAGAAACTATTTTCAGAATCTTAGGAGGAAAATATATAAATATGCTAAAATGTTTCACAAAGAGGCCGTAAGCTTGCATACAGACAGGTTAGGAAAACAATGTCTAATACTTGGTTATGCAGAGCAATGAAAACCTCAGAGACCACAAGCTCTCTGGATTCCTTTAGCATTTTGCACATACTGCCTTTTCTTCTTCTTCCAGAATTTCCCTTTCTAAATCTGTCATGCTGGTCTGGACATGGTTGTGGAGATGGTAACACGTGCCTTTAATCCCAGCGGGGACAGAGGAAGGCAGAGCTGGGCTACACAGGAAAATGGTGTGGTGGTGGTAGTGGTGTGTGTGTGTGTTATGTATGTATGTATGTATTAACACGTGTACTGTATAAGTAACAATATCTTAAGAGCTATCGTGTAGACATGGCGTGTGGGTGTGGGGAAAGTGAAGTCAGGGTCAGAGGACTGTGTGGACCTGGTTCTCTCCTTGCACCTTGCATGGTTCTGAGGGACAGACTCAAGTTATCTTCAGGCTTGTGCAGGAAACACTTTTACCATTTCTCTGACTCCCACTCTGATTTTTAAGAAATTATTTTCAGTTTAGGGTTCTGCTTCAAAATTACAAGTTCCTTTAAAACATACAGTGAGTTGAGGGGGTGGGGTGGGGGTGACAGTACACACCCATAACCCCTGGACTCAAGCTGCAGACACATGATGGCAAGCACCCATCCACGGTGACATCCTGCCCCAACCAAGCAAAACTACAGCATGTTTAAAAAAAAAAAAAAAACCCTCAGCAGGCCACACACACTCAAAAGTTCCAAAGGGATGCCAAGTATGAGACCACACCACGCTCCTTCAAAGACACAGGCCACTTGTAACGACCCCCAGAAAGCTTTAACCATTCTAGAGTTGAATCCATGCCAGAGCTGCTTTAGAGCTAATGAGTATCTAGCTTCCTCTAGCCACACACATCCCAAACTCTCAAGCAATCCACCAAGCAGTACAGAACAGAACAGAACAGAGGCTCTGGTCCAGCCAGGTGGCAAAGGCCTGTCCCAACTACTCAGGAACTTCAGGCAAGAGCCTCAGGTTCAAGGCCTACTTTCTCTAGACTAAGGTGAGTTCAAGGCCTACCAGCATAATTTGGTTAAGAGACAATCGTAGCTGGGCAGTGGTGGTGCATGCCTTTAATCCCAGCACTTGGGAGGCAGAGGCAGGTAGATAGTGGATTTCTGAGTTCGAGGCCAGCCTGGTATACAGCGAGTTCCAGGACAGCCAGGGCTACACAGAGAAACCCTGTCTCAATAAAACACACACACACACACACACACACACACACACACACACACACACACACAGACAATTGTAAACATAAAAAACAAAGGGACCCAGGAGTTGCTCAGCACCACACTTAGGAGGAGCTGGAGGCTCTGGAACGGAATTTACAGTATCAAAACCAACTAAATACAAAGTGTTGTGGTGGCATTACCTAAAGCTATGAACTCTCAGCAATACAGACGCATTCACAGTATGGAACCTGGAAGGGCAGCTACAGAAGGGCCTGGCATTGACTGAAGTCTCTCTCCTGTGCCCCAGCCTGCAGGAACACACCACTGACAGCACAGGGCCTCCCTCCCCTAAGGTACTGAGGACAGCCAACCGCTGGCGGGAAGCCCCCTCAGCCTCCCCGCCCCAGGTTTCCTCACTCCCTTTACCTTGACATTCGGCATGTACTTTGAGAAGCGCTCATATTCCTTGCTGATCTGAAAAGCCAGCTCCCTAGTGTGACACATCACCAGCACAGACACCTGAAGGAGCAAATGGAGACACACACCGTACAGTCAGCCCCTCGTCACAAGAGCATCTGGCAACTTGTCGGTGACATCGGTTTTATTTTTTTTATTTTTTTGGTTTTTCGAGACAGGGTTTCTCTGTGTAGCCCTGGCTGTCGATATCGGTTTTATTAAACTGTTATGCCCATCAGCTACAGAACACACCCCCACCCCACCCCGAACTGCCGGAGGAGACAGCTCTGAGAGCACAGAAATAGCCTCCTGGCCATCCAACCTCAACGCCCTCTCCAGCACTAACCAACATACCTGCCCAGTAACTGGCTCCAGCTGTTGCAGTGTGGCCAGGACAAACACTGCTGTTTTTCCCATGCCTGACTTGGCCTGGCACAGGACATCCATCCCCAGAATGGCCTGAGGGATGCACTCATGCTGGACTAGAAGGGAAAAGGAGAGACATTTTTGCACCATGCCAAACCCCTTTCTTCCCAGCTGATTTTACCTTGTCACGTGTCAGACCCCATCCTTTCTCTGCCCCCCTCATCATACACACAAATCAAACCCTCCTACTGTGCCCCAGCTCCCCAGTCCTACTAAGAACCCTTGTAAACCCACCAAGAGCTTTCCTTCCGTGTTCCTGGCTATCTTATTTTTCTTATCCTGTAACAACCCATAAGTCTGACTGTCACAGGCCATTTCTCCTCACAGGCTGCTGTGCTTTTGGGTCATGTAACCACCTGAAGGACTTAGTACCTGACTCACAAGCTACAGAAGCCAGAATCTTTAAACAGATTGTTAAAGGTTTCTGGAGACCACAGTTGGCCTGGCCCAAAAGAGGGGAACTAAAGGTCCAACCAGACTCCGAGAGTCCAAGCAGTCAAATGGATTGAAAACCAGGCCAAAAAAAAAAAAAAAAAAAAAAAAAAAAAAAAAAGCCCAACAGAACAAATGGCAGCCCTTTCCCTTTAATGGAAAAACAAAAGCCACTTCTACAGCTAGCGTTCTGAATACATTCTCAGAGCTTGGCCTGTCCTAAATAAATTCAAATCCTATGACTGGAAACATGAACCTCGCTTTTCTCCTCCTGCACCCCTAAGGTGCTAAACAAGGCCTCTATACCCAGCAATAAAATATACCCTCTGATGGATGCTCAAAGCCACAGTCGACGATGGCCCGGAGCAACTCTGGCTTGAGTAGGAAATCGCGAAAGCCGGAGCTGTGGATGGAGACGTAGGAGCCCTTGACGTCTTTCTTGGCGGGAGCTTCGGTCCCATCTGCCCCAGCGGCTGTCTCCACCTCATCGTCTTCATAGTCCAAGAGCTCATTGTCCACATCGTTCTCTGCCATGATTGGGCCGGCAGGGGGAGAAGGGAGGTCTCTGAGTTAGGTGTCCCAGAGCAGGCGAGGGAGCAGGGGAAAGAGAGGGGGTTGAAGGCCAGCAAGGGAAAAGACACCAGTTTCCGACAGAAGAGCTGGGAGAGGGGACAACAAAAGAACCGGAAAAACTCATCAGTCAAGAACGGACTCGTCACTTCTCCATCCCTACACCCTTCCTATTTTCCCTGAACTGTGAAACCTCTGTCTCGAAAGAAAAGTAACACAGACACACAGACACACACACACACACACACACACACACACACACACGACATTTAAAAAAAAAAAAAAAAAGGAACACCAGACGGGAGAGACAAAGAGTGGTCTACCCGACTGCTAACCAGATTTAGGATCACACTTTGACAGGCAGGAGCCGACTCAGAGAGCGCGGCAAAATGAGCGTGACGAACGACTCAAAGACACAAAGAGAAGACAGAGACTGCGCTTTTCAAACCCTGTCACCTCACGGTGTTGATCCCCAACGTCAGCCATCAGTCAAGGGTGATAGATAAGGGTCAGCACTGCGCAGAGCGCTCACTTCCCAAATGCAAACATCATGTGGCTGCCGCTTTTCACCTGCTCATGAACACCCGAGCGCCCGTCCCGGCGGCGCACACCCGTGATCCCCAGCACCGGGGAAGCAGAAGCAGGAAGGAAGGTGGGCGGGGTGGGGGAACGCTATGATAATTAAACAGTAAGTGCAGGGGTACGAATGGCTCCATTTCAAGAAAAAAAAACCTGTTTTGAAAAGGCTGGGTGTATACAGTTAAATGATAGTGCTTGCTTAGCAACGCGAGAGGCCGCAAGGATCGGCCCGGCGCTGCGGAAATTAACTCAAAAAGTCACATAAAGGAGTTAAGGTCACAGCTGAGAACGATGCAGGCTTAAGAGCATGAGCCGAGTGGCCTTAAAAGCGAACGCCCTGCGGTGCTCTCGGAAAGCTTGCCGAGAAGTGCGCGACCCCATTGGTCATGCACGGAGATAGCCATTGCGAGAGAGCTCCAAATACGGGCGCGTAAGCCGGGGTCAGAGGGCTGAATGGGCCCCGGAGCAGGATCTTTCCCATCCCCGGCCGAGCAAGGAAAGGCCCGGAGGGGAGATGCGAGGGGCCCCGCCCTCCTCCTGGCGCCGCCTCCGGCCGCCGCGGCCTCGGGTGGGCAAAGGACCCTCTGGAACATCCAGGAAACGAGGAAACAATGGCGGCCGAGGCCACCATTTTGGATCGTCCCCCCCCCCCTTGCCTCGCAGCTCCCCACGAAGATTTGCTCTCAGAAAGGAACGAAAACAATGGAACTGAGCGCCCGCCTACGCGCCGGCGGCCACGGCGCAGGCCGGGCACGAGGTATCAGGGGCCCGCGCGGCCGGGCGAGCCGCGGGAGGAGCAGATGGCGGCGGATGGTGCACAAGGCCAAGCTTACCTAAGGACTGCGAGCGTGTATGGCGGCAGCAACAGGGACGGAGGCGGGAAGCCGCCTTCACTTCCGGTTCCTGGCCTCCCGCCGGCCCGGCCGCCAGGGCGCATGCGCGGGGTGCGGGAAGCCGGCCTCTCGCTGCGCGCGCTCCGCGGCTGGCTTTGCAAAATGCCCACTTGAAATTAAGCTTCTGACGCCTCTGCGCGTCGACAGTAGCAAGAGCGCGACAGGAAGCTCACATCTTTCCCTGCAGATCTCTCCATTTTCTTCTTCTACGCTTCTGCACACCCTCCGACAGTCAGCTTTACTTTTGTTTTGTTTGCCACGCCAGGCTTCTCCCTGGGCACCTCTCTGTGGGCACGGAGAACTCCGCGAGCCGAATAAGAAGCGTTCTCACGGGGTCCTTAGCCTCGTAGTCAAGGTGACCCAAGAGCGGCTAACTCAGGCCTCTGCTGCAGGGGAGGGGGACGCGTTACCACGCCCATTATAGTTGTGCAGAGAATAGGCAGATTTTCCCCAAAATTACATTGGGAGATGGAGACTTACATTCTGTCTAGGTGCTAAATAAATGGTGGAGTTTGAGGTCATGAACTTTTCCATAATTATTACTAACGAGCTGCAGAATGATCTCAGTTCCATTATTTAGCCTTGATTTCCCCCCCCCCATATATGGTACTCCCTTCTTTGAGATGCTACATACATCAGAAGTGATTTCCTGTTGCCTTGCTACATAAACATAAACTCTTTCTCTATTAAGGTCACTTAATACTAAGTAACACTAAGTATCTTTGTTGCAAACCAGCTGGTTGAGTTCTGTTCAACACAGAAGCTCGGATTCTTCCGCATTTGGCAGCTGTAAGCAGCAGGCCAGTGGGTTTTGTATAAATCTGGGAGGAAGTGGGGCATTCCTCGGCCCCTGATAACTTAGTCTGTGCCGTAGCTCCAGAAAGTGAGGCACCTGCGCCTTTGGCTTTGAAGAGTTTCCAGGAAACTCTCCTAGTGACCTAGTTGGCAGGTTCTCAGCCACTGTCTTCCTGTTACTGGACCTGATGTGGTGGCACCGCGGAGGGTAGCATAGTACAGTTTGTCCCAGATGACCTCACACCAGATGAGCCAAACATTCTGCTTTACCGACAGCAAAGGGTGTTTGCACCAACCACAGCACACAGCAAACGACTTGTGTTTGCACCAATCATAAATAATACTATCCCTTTGGCACCAGTCATAACAAATCCTCCTGCTACAGGACTATGGGAAGTTCCACCGCACCACTGGAGAGGAGAGAAACAAGCCTGACTGAGCCACACTTTCAGGAGTTGGAGCAATTAGCTGTCATCACTGTGTGGTTTTCACTAAGCCTTTATAGAGGATTCAAAATGGCCAGTCAGACTGACTGACAGTTCTGGTTAAGGTAGCCAGGGTAGGAAGGGATTGACTAACAGCTAGCTGTGATTTTAACAATGCTTAAAACCTGGGCCACTGGGCACAGAGCAAGGTGAGTCCCCCTCATCTGTCTTACCATTTTTTCTTTCTCTGTTACTGAGTCTGAGCTGTTATATAACCTAGTCTGGCCTCAAACTCTCAATTCTCCAGCCTCTGCCTTCAAATGCTGGGATCTGGATGTAGGACCATGCCCTGCTCCACTATCCTATAAACATGAGAAATAAAACAAACCAGCCAAAGCAATACAGCTAATGGGGAAACACCAGGGTGGGTGCACCCCAATTTCCCATCACGTGTGTCCCTCCTCTTTAGAAATCTGCTTGCTTTTGTATAGCTATTTCCTCTGATTTGAAACATTCCCTCCTGACGAGTGTGGAGAAGGCTCATGAAATTCAGAAACAAGTTGCAAGACACAGAACCCTTGTCCCAGATTATGTCACCAGTAAACAGCTCCTGGTTACAAGACTCTCTGGTCTTCGTACAAGTCACGCAGAGGACGCTGGTGATGGATGACTTTTTGGAGAAGCTGCTCCAGTCTCACTCCTATAAATAAGCTATTACCCACACTACTACCAATGACTCCAGTGAGCCCCTTGGTCTGCCAGGCAAGACTTGGGAGTGAAATTTCTTCGGTGTTTCATGACTGCCTTATTTGGCATAGGTTTTTTTTTTTTTTTTTTTAATGTCTCCCTACAGAAATGTCATACAAGCAAAGACTATAGGTTACCTCATTGACTCAAGTTCAGGGTGAAATGAGCTGAGAAGAGAATTGGTACAGGAATGGGCATCAGAGACCAGCAGCGTCCCGCTCCCTAGCATCTTTTTATTCAGAAGTATTCATTAACTGCCAATTAAGTTCCAAGTACTATCCTAGGCTCTGGGGACACAACGACCTTCTCATCAATACATAATGAGCAACGGTACCCAAACAATGTCAGGCCAGGCGTGGTGGTGCACATCTTTAATTCCAGTACTCAAGAGGCAGAGGCAAGCCGGGTGGTGGTGGTGGCGCACGCCTGTAATCTCAGCACTTGGGAGGCAGAGGCAGGCGGATTTCTGAGTTCGAGGCCAGCCTGGTCTACAGAGTGAGTTCCAGGACAG
>BDUI01000213.1:142136-156516 GCA_002335545.1 Apodemus speciosus
TTTTTTTTTTTTTTTTTAGACATAGACCTTGGCTCTTCTGGAACTCGATATGTAGACCAGGCTATCCACAAACTCAGAGATAAACCTACCTCTCTCTGCCTGGTTCAGGGTACAGGTGTAAGCCAGCACCGAGCCTCTTCCCCTGGCTTTTCTTTTCCTCTTATTAGTTGAGACAATGGCCGCTGTGCAGCCTTTCCACTGTGGTATTCCTGACTGGGATGCAGGCCTGCACCTCCAGGCTTGGTTTGTGTAACACTCACTGTGCTTCTGATCTGTCAGTGTGGCAGACACAGCATCCACTGCCTCCCCGATCTGCACAGGGGAGGCCAGAGGCGGCCTGGTTTCAGAATGACTGGGCACAGTTTATGTTCCACCTTTCCTTCCAGCCTCGCTCTCTGCACACCCACAGACCTGTCACCTCAGCCGCAGTTGTCTTCAGTGACCCCAGCACAGGTTTCACAAGCCTTGCCCTGTCAGGAAGCGGGTGGTGAAAGAGTTTACCAGAGCACAGGCCTGTAATCCCATCACCCAGGAGGCAGAGGCAGGAGTTCAAGGCCAGCTTTGGCTACATAGGCAATTCAAGGCTATCCTGAGCTACAAGAAACCCTGCCAGGAGGTTGGGGTGCCAGAGACAGAAGGTGCTGCAGTAGAGAATTTACTGCTGCAGGCAGACAGCAGAGGAGCTGTCTGCCCTTGGCATCAGGAAGTGTTCTCACGCCTGGTGCCCTGGTCGTTCAGGTCTTGCCGGATGGACGCTTGTGTGGGCTCACGCCAGATGATCAGATGGATGTTCCTTTCCTATGGGATACACGTCACAGTATAAGTTATTTCAGGAGTTACTAGGGGTCAGACGTATGGCCTGAGCCTGCTCGTT
Source organism: Apodemus speciosus (assembly GCA_002335545.1). Taxonomy (NCBI): domain Eukaryota; kingdom Metazoa; phylum Chordata; class Mammalia; order Rodentia; family Muridae; genus Apodemus; species Apodemus speciosus. The sequence continues at coordinate 143,011 of BDUI01000213.1, forward strand.
GAAGAGAATTCTCTGGTGCTGTTGGGATGCCCTGAGATCGCCTACAGCCCGGCTCATTAAGCTTAGTTCTAACTCTTAAGATTTAGTTTTATTTTTCTATCTGTGTGTAGAGGTCAGAGGATACAGTTGACTTTTGGTCCTCAACTTCCGTTGTATTTGAGACAGCGTCTTGTTTTTTTGTTTTATTTTTTTTTTTAAGATTTATTTATATAAGTACACCGTTGCTCTCTTCAGACACACCAGAAGAGGGCATCAGATCACATTACAGATGCTTGTGAGCCACCATCTGGTTGCTGGGATTTGAACTCAGGACCTCTGGAAGAGCAGTCAGTGCTCTTAACCTCCGAGCCATCTTGCTAGCCTGTCTTGTTTGTTTTTCAACCTTGTCCATCAGGCTAGTTGGCCCATTAGTCTCTATGAACTCCCAACTCCATCTCTTATCTTGCAGTGGGAGCATTGGGATTACAGATGTGTGCTGCTGTGACTGTGATTGCAGATCTGTGCTGCTGTGACTGAATACAGATGTGCTGCTATGGCTGTGATTACAGATGTGCACTGCTGTGGCTGTGATTACAGATGTGCACTGCTGTGACTGAATACAGATACGTGCTGCTGTGACTATGATACCGGATGTGTGCTGCTGTGACTGGGATTACAGATGTGCACTGCTGTGACCATGATTGCAGATGATGTGTGCTGTTGTGGCTGTGATTACAGATGTGCGCTGCTATGGCTATGATTACAGATGTGCGCTGCTGTGACTGGGATTACAGATGTGTGGCTGCTGTGGCAGATAATGTGGGTGCTGGGGATGCGAACCTGAGTCCTCAGATTTTCGTGGCAAGCACTTTACCAATATTGTGTTCTTCCAGACCCAAAGTTAACTCTGGTCCTGTTCAAAGACAGCAGTAGTCTTGCTTAAGCCCAGCCCTAGGCAGCCAGCCACCCCAGAACAGCACCCGCACACCCTACGCATGAGGCTCACAGAAGATCAGACCATCGCCCTTGCCGACAGTGCTGATCTGTCCGAGTCATGAGACCACAGGATATCAACTTTAGGGAGGTGGAGTTGCTGTTGAAGGGGAAGAGAGGTCAGAGGTCAGGCTGTGACACCAGAGCAGGGGCTTCTGGGTGGTGGGAGGCAGCATCACTGTTTAGGCAGCAACGGCTGGAACTGAGAGACCTGAAATCAGAAAGACACTGATTTACCACAAGGTTGAGTAAGCAAGGGCCAGAGACACACACAGACTTAAAAACAGAGGGGTCGTGAGAGCTGAGGGAGTCCAGACGCCTAAAAGAGCTGCTGGGAGCTGCCCAGCCAGGAGGCTGGTGAGACCTCCGAGTCAGACAGGAGAGCTGCTTTGCTTCTGTCTGCAATGAAGGGATGAGAAACATCCGAACACTGGGGAGGACCGTGGGGAGGACCGCAGGGAGGCAGCACAGACGAAGGTCATGCAGTTCTGAGACCTGCAAATATTTGTAAGTTAGAACAGAAAAGCTGCGAACGTTGAAGAGCTGTTCCTGGACAGGATCATGTGTGTCATAGCCATGTTTCCTCCTTGGGAGGTTTGGAAATTCTCAGACCCAGCCTGGGCGAAGATGGCACCTTTCTAGGTGAGCAGTTGATTCCTTAAGACGACAGAATATGAGCAAAATAATGATGAGTGTCCCCTCGTCCAAGGCCAGCATCACACTGGGTCTGTGGGAAGATGGAGGACGTGTGTGTGTGTGTGTGTGTGTGTGTGTGTGTGTGTGCGTGCACGCGCGCGCGCGCGCGGAATTATGCACAGCAATGACCAATGTGATAGAAAATGCTCTGTCTGTCTAGGGAGCCTGAAACATGGGGGTAAAGGTGGGACCACCCAGAGAGTTTAAGAGGTCTCCTTAGAGATAGCGCCAGGAAGGATTCCCTGAAATGAGCTCCTCGGTGCGGGGAGGTGGGGGTGGGGTGGGGATAGGAGGACAGAGCTTGACCTGGAGAGCTGACTCCTCAGTGAGGCGCTGTCCAGGCAGAAGGCCCAGGTTCGGTTCCTGCACCCGGGTTCTGGCCCCTGCAAGCATCAGGAACCCACGTGGCATATATACATAAACGCTAGGAAAACACTCACACACATAAAATCTAAAAACAAAATTTTTGTTAAAGTGAGTTTCAAAATCATATCATTAGAGCTCAGAAAGGAGAGAGATGTCCGTCACCTCAGCTACTCACTGGGATCTGGGGGTGTTTGAGGATGGGTTTCACCTGGTGTTACCCCAAAAAAGAGAGGGCTCTCCAAGCAGTGTCCAGGAATAGGCTGCATGAGCTTTGACCAGAACAGCCCTGCCTCCAGACACAAGACACAGGCCTTACAGCATGGCTGCAGTCGGGGAAGAGAGGAGCTGACAGGCCCCGTCCACGGAACTCTGTCCCGAGAGAGGGTTGGTTTCCTGTTGGTTCTTTGGTTGGTTTTTTTGAGACAGGGTCTCTGTGTATCTGTGGCTGTCCTGGAACTCAGTCTGTAGATCAGGTTAGCCTTGAACTCAAAGATCTGCCTGCCTCTGCCTCCTGAGTGTTGAGATTAAAGGCAGGAGGGGGATTTTACGATAAACCCAGGTCCCGGGTTGTGTGAACGTGAAGTGCTCCCAACAAGGTGCAGTCAGACTCGGGTCTGAACTCACCCTGAACCTCAGTGGCAGCCTCAGTGGTTTGTCCCGTGGCATGGCACACTGGGACAGCAGCACGGCCATGCAGGGCTTGCAAGGGCCAAGGTGAGTTCAAAGTGAGACGGTCTGGAGTGCAGCCTGGTGAGGTCCCCTCGATTCTAGAAGATTGAGGGCACAAGCGGCAAGGAGGTGGCACTGGATCCCGAGGGCCTGGCTTATTCTGAGTGACACTGGGAATGAGGACCAAAACCTGATCCAGGACTCCTGCCCGGGGACAGCAGAAACCTCGGTCGCTGTTTCTTTTTACCATCCAGGATCTCCTAGACCTGGTGAGCAGGATGCACGTACATGAACATCTGCTTCTCTTTTCTTTTCTTTTTTCTTTTTTTCTTTTTGTTTGTTTGTTTTTTTGTTTTTTGGATTTGGGTTTTTTCGAGACAGGTTTCTCTGTGTAGCCCTGGCTGTCCTGGAACTCACTCTGTAGGTCAGGCTAGCCTAGAACTCAGAAATCCGCCTGCCTCTGCCTCCCAGAGTGCTGGGATTACAGGCGTGCGCCAGCACCGCCCGACTGAACATCTGCTTCTTAATTCTCTGCCTCCCAAGTGCTAAAACTCAGTTTTCAAAGTAACCGAAAGCCTGAAAACCTTGGCAGAAAATAATCTTCACGGCCAAGACAAAATGGCTGTCACTTGAAGGCAGCTTTTGGTCAATGCTCCAGGCAGCGTCTCACAGACGCTCGTGTGAGGCCGAGGTTGGACTTCAGCGTGGGTACGTATGCTGCACCGCCCTGGGTTTCAGTGCCCCAACCCCATGCTCACCTCCAAGCTTTGTTGGCTGCAGACCTTGTGGCTGACTCCAACCGCCCTGCGCAGGCTCACACGTGTTAGTTTTACTTTCGTCTTATCTTTTCCATTTTGGAAAAGTCTAGTCATTTCACCTTAGGAGAATCTTAATTTACACGTGCAGACCTTCTTCTTAACTAAAAATACCCTTTTCCTTTCCACCTTCCTCACCCAGAGCGCCTCTCCACACTCACTGCCTCTGTCTCCTGTACACTGTCTCTTCTGTTTATTTGCTGTCCTGGAACTCACTCTGTAGACCAGGCTGGCGTCGAACTCAGAGATCCGCCTGCCTCTGCCTCCCGAGTGCTGGGATCAAATGCGTGCATCACTACCGCCCCGCTCTGCTTGGATTTTTTTTAAAAAAGCTGTGTTTATGCTTTTATTTAAAAAAAAAAAAAAAGATGTTGAGATAGAGAATTACAGAGTATTTCCATTCCTGTCAAGGCAGAGAATTGCAGAGTATTTCCATTCCTGTCAAGGCTGACAAGGATAACAATTGACCTTGGGTGGGAATTGTCTCAGTTTAAGTCCCAGCCCGCAGACACAGCCAACAATGTTGCAACAATGTTGTGTGTTGACCTTGTAGTTGCAAGTTTTAGATTCCAGATGCAGTTGTTCCCTGGGGGTGGGAGTGAGGTGTTGGGGGGAAAACAGAAAGAAAAGTTCTTGGGTTTCCTTGGAGGACCAGGGAGAGAAGAAAAAAAGAGAGAGGGATGGAGTGTGGGGGTGGAAATCTGTCCAGTAGTGGGGACTGAAGATTCTGATGGGTCCAGTGACTGAACCTAGAGCGGTTGTGTTTGGGGCAGGTCTGTCAGGAGGAGGAGACAGAGACCCAGATAGTGTTCCCGCCTCTGTCAGCTGCCTTGTCAAGGGATGTGATAGTGCAAGAAGTTGGGGTGTGATAATTGTCCTCTGGGTTTCCTACCTGAAGTCTTTGACTGTGTGTGGATGAGGGGGAGTGCAGTTGGAGGGAGGAGTCAGAGGGGAAGGTGGGGTGCAGTCTCCAGGTGGAGGGGTGCTGGTCTCTGAGAAACTGGAGGTTGAGTGGGACCTGGTGTGACCATCAAGGATGCCACCTAAGGCTGAGGTCAAGGGAAGCCTGTATGGGAGGCACCTGTTCGGGTCCCATGCTAAAGCCGTGAAGGAGGTGTTTTTCTTAAAATGATGCCGAAGAGACCCAGCTGTAGGACAGGGCTGAAGCGGCGTAGTGTTCTGTGGCTAGCCTAGTCTGGCCAGATTTCATTACAAAGGAAAATAAGGTTTTGTTGGCTTTGTCTTTTGAGAAGTTGAAGATGGAACCTAGAGAGTGTGAGTGGGTCAGAGGTCATGAAACCCATCATGTGTGCGCTCGCCCAAAAGGCCTCTTCGGAGGGCAGCAGGCCTCCCTGTTTCCAGTGCTGACTTGGCTGAGGTTTGCCCTGGATCAGGGCACCCTTCGAGAACAGAGATATCCTGATTCATGGGGTGAAACCCAGCTGGTCAGGCCAGACTGACCTCAAAGAGACACACAAATAATTGGCCAGAAAGGGGGGTTCACTGTCCCTGTGAGAGTGAAACTCGGGTTACCCACGGGTCGCTTGGTTCAGAAAGTCTGGCTGGGACGGGGGAGATGGGAGGAGTCTGTTTGGTTGTCTGTGGTGCTGAGGTTCCAGCCCCCAAACCTATTCCTTTTTTCGTGTGGTTCCTTCTCCCTTTGAGCGGAAGCCCTGTGCTGTCCGAGGTGAGGAGAGACATACGCTTTTGTCATTAAAGGAAAGTGAGTTTCCACAGAACCTCGCAGATTCGCTTCCCTGTGTGAAAGGATGAATTAGCAGATATGATGGCCCAAACCTCAAGGGAAGGTGGCGGGCAGGAAGAGAAGATGTTAATAAACATTAAACAAGTTGATTTAGGGGCTGGAGAGGCAGCTCAGTGGTCAAGAGAGCACTACGCTCCTGCAGAGGAGCCAGGTTCGGTTCCCAGCACCCAGGTTGGGCAGTTCACAGCTGCCTGTACCTGCTTCTGTGAGTGAGTCCCGGGACAGACGGGCTGTGTAGAGACCCTTGAAGTTTTCTGGCTACTAGTATTTATTTTGTGAGTAACTTGCTCATTTTCCTTTGGAAATGTTTTCATATTCATATATGTATGAAAATCCTTTTTTCTAGGATATTATCTGCTCATGTCTTTATTCTTTAGATTTTTTTTCATATTCATACAGATATAAAAGTCCTTTTTTCTAGGATATCTGTTAAAACACTGTTTTTCTCCCATCTATTTTTTTTTTAAAGATTTATTATATGTAAGTACACTGTAGCTGTCTTCAGACCCTCCAGAAGAGGGCGTCAGATCTCATTACAGATGGTTGTGAGCCACTATGTGGTTGCTGAGATTTGAACTCATAACCTCTGGAAGAGCAGTCAGTGTTCTTAACCGCTGAGCCATCTCTCCAGCCGCAAGAATTAAATACTTTTAAAGAAGAGATGGAGGGGCTGGAGCTTCTTCAGTTCCCAGCAACCCCATGATGGCAAACAACCATCTGCAGTGGGATCCGATACGTCTTCTGGTGTGTCTTTCTGGTGTGTCTGACGGGAATGACAATGTGCTCACATACACCAAGTAAATGAATCCCTCTGCCTCCCGATTACTGGAATTAAAGGCCTGTACCACACTTTATCTGGCCTAATAAAAGTCATTTTTTAATCTATACCATTAGCGACAAGAAAGGTTGCTGTGCATGCACAGTAAGGCCTGGCAGGCTGCACATGTTCCGACTCAGAGTTCACCCCCAGCATACACTGTACCATGTCCACACACGTGCAGGTTTGAGCTGAAGGCTTTGGAGTCAGTCTGACAGCCAGGGTGAGGGGAGTCCTGTGTCCCAGGCTCACAGTGGGACACTCATCACAGTCATCAAAGAGTGAAGCAGACGGCAGGTTCCCAGGGAAAAAAGTGAAAGACAAAAAGCTGTGAAGAGGAAGAGCTGTTAGTTCACCCCAGCCTGGCTGCACAGTGAGACCCTGTCTCATAAAAACACCAAGATGAACAGCTGCCACTGTCGGCCTTTGGTCGTATTTTACTACGTGTGATGTGTGTGCCCCAAGGGTTCTGTTAGTTTAAGTGGGGTGTGGTGACCCAGAACAAAGTAGGAGGATCAGGAGCTCGAGACCTGCCTGGGCTGCAGTTACAAAATGAGTTCTAGGGTACATTGGGCTACTCGGCCCTCTCAAAACATACACACTCTCACACATATTCACACACGCCACAGCCAATAAAATAAATTGGGAATTTCAGGGGGGAAAAAGCCAGTTGCCAAGTTGGGCAAATACCTCTGAGTAAGTATCAGAGTGTGGCCACAGCCCCAGTAACTCGCCATGTGCGCACTGTATGGACCGAGGTGTTAGCAGTCGTGATCTTAAGCTGGGTGTGTTGGTATACACACATACACATGCACGCGCACACATACACACTAAAAATCAAAACTGAGTTAAACCTTCCATATAAGCCTGGGCATACTCATACATATAAACACACACATAAGCACTCTCACACACTCAAGCACACTGTGCTCTCACACACATCAACACACTGCATTCTCACACAAAAACACACTCCTCACACTTCCTATAAACACACACTGCACTCTCGCGCTCACATAAACACACTATGCACTATCACACTCAAGCACACGCTGTGTACACACAAAAACACTGCACTCACACAAACACTATGAGCTGTCACGTACGCTATGCACACTCATACACAAACACTGCACTCAAACTTAAACTATGCACTTGTTAACAAACACTGCATGCTTACACGCTCACTTTGCACTCACACATACACTCAGCACTCACATAAACACACTGCACAATCACATTGTACACTCACACACACAAACACTATGCATGCCCACACACAAATACATACTATGCACTTGTTCACATACACACACACTCCATACGCAGCGAGCGCTACAGTGAGCCCTGAAGGGAAGGGGTCGAAGGACAGAAGCCGGTCCTCGCTAAGTGGGACAGCTCACAGCTCAGGAGGGTTTGTGGCAGATGACAGCAGGAAGCCTGCCTCGCCCTGGATTGGCACCTTGGCTGGCTGTGTAGGCCCTTCATCCGGTCGGCAGTTACAGGTCAGGCCTGCATCCGTGCCATCCTCCTGGTAAGTGAACTAACTTCCTGGAACCAGCGAGGCCTAGTGTCCCATTTCCTTCTACTCTAGGAGACGAAATAGGCCCACGGGCAGGGATGCTGCCAGCCGCTCGCCTGCCTCTGGCCCCTGGATGGAGGCAGTTGGTATCCCAGCTGGTGGGCCTCACTGAGGGTAGGGCGAAGCAAGCTAGTGGCGTCTGGCTCCCCTCACGGTCTGCCTGATGCGAAGGCTCGGGACAGGCACCCGAGATGTCTGGTCCTTGCCTGCCCTTGGTCACCGTCACTTAGGAGGCTCCCTCTGCGCTCGCGGCGCCCGTGAGCATCTCTGACGCCCTCCCCTCCCCTGGGGAAGGCTGCAAAAGTCTGCCGAGAACTTTTATTTTACTCAGACTTATTGGGTAGAAGTAGTAAATGTACTTCTGTGTTTGTGCATAGTGATACAAACACGGTGTTTTGATATTCTTTATTATTATTGTTGTTATTGTTATTTTATCTTATTTGGATATTTTGAGATAGAGTCAATCATGTAGCCCTGGCTGTCCTGCAACTCATTCTGTAGACCAAGCTGGCTTTGAACTCACAGAGTTCTGACTGCCTCTGCCTCCTGAGCACTGGGATTAAAGGTGTGCACCACCATGTGGTAATCCTAATAAATATGTAGTTTTAGGTGAGAACTATAGTTTGTAATATGTATATAGTGATAATAGCTTCAAGCAAAAGAAATAAAAAATAGTCAAAAGAGGGAGAGATGGCTCAGTGGTTAAGGGCACTGACTGCCCTTCCAGAGGTCCTGAGTTCAATTCCCACAAACCACATGGTGGCTCACAACCATCTGTAATGGGATCAATGCCCTCTTCTGGTGTGCATGAAGCTGCAGTATACTCATATAGATAAAGTAAATAAATCTTTAAAAAAAATAGTCAAAAGAATTTGAAGTTGTCCTAGGTGGCAGGAGCCAGGGGCTAGAAAATACCATTTGCTGTCGTAACACTTGGAGCAAACTGAGATTGTCTGTGGGGAACAAGTCAGAGCTTCTAAACTCTACACTTATGCTTTATGTGATTGTTAGTGGATGTCGGATTCCTCCTCACACCTAGGAGTTAAGAGAATCCAAGATGGCAGCCCCGAGGAGCCCCAGCTCACTCTGCTCTGTCTCTGCCCCTAGCTTACACGGACTTCTTCCTGCCGCTGCTGAGTCGCTGCCCGTCAGCCATGGGGATAAAAAATAAGGACGGGGAGACTCCTGGGCAGATTCTGGGCTGGGGACCCCCCTGGGATTCTGCCGACGAGGAAGAGGACGAGGAGGTTTCCAAGGAGCGGGAATGGCGGCAGAAGCTACAAGGCGAGCTGGAGGATGAGTGGCAGGAGGTCATCGGGAGGTTTGAAGGTGAGGAGCCAATTGCCACCCCAAGCTGCCCTTCCGAGGCTGGCCCTGTGTCCTCTACTCCAGGCCCTCTGCGTGTGGCCTCTTGATCTCTCTCCCGCTCCTAATTTTTCTAAACACAATCTAACAACCTCATCCCGCCTACCAAACAGATGATGCCTCCCGGGACACGCAGGAGCCCGAGTCCTTCTCAGCCTGGTCAGAGCGCCTGGCTCGGGAGCATGCCCAGAAGCAGCGGCAGCAGCTGGAGGCACAGGGATCCTGCCGACCCCCAAGGGCAGAGGGCTCCAGTCACAGCTGGCGACAGCAAGAGGAGGAACAGCGGCTTTTCCGAGAGCGAGCCCGGGCCAAGGAGAAGGAACTGTGCGAGAGCCGAGCCAGGAGGGCTCAAGAGGCTCAACGGGACAAAGGGCCAGAGCCTCCCAGGGCCGGGCCCAGGGCAGAGCATCCTCGAGGGGCAGGGAGGGGCAGCCTCTGGCGTTTTGGCGACGTGCCCTGGCCCTGCCCTGGTGGAGGGGACCCAGAGGCCATGGCTGCAGCCTTGGTGGCCAGGGGCCCCCCTCTGGAGGAACAGGGGGCTCTGAAGAGGTACTTGAGAGTCCAACAGGTCCGATGGCACCCTGACCGCTTCCTGCAGCGATTCCGAAGCCAGATTGAAACCTGGGAGCTGGGCCGTGTGATGGGAGCTGTGACAGCCCTTTCTCAGGCCCTGAACCGCCATGCAGAAGCCCTCAAGTGACCCTAGGGAATGAGCAAGAACCTGTGGGGATGTAGCCTCAAGGATGGAAGGAAGCAAGGTCATGGATGGGGATGGACTCGAAGAGGCAGCTGCCCTGCCGCAGAGAGGATATGGGCCGGCTAATGCAATGGGTGCGGGGGTGGGCTGGGGGAGGCCCTACCACTGCTCTGGACTGCCATTTCCTAATAAGACTTGGTTCCACACCTCACTCCAGAGTCTCCTCTGTTTTTTCCATTGCTATGGTTTTCATCACCCATGACATCTCCTTTCCCGCCCAGTTGTTGAAACCCACAGCTCCCACACACCTGCAGCACAGTCACAGCGCCTTCTCAATGGAGGCCAGAAAGAAGCCCCTGCCTGCCCTCCCTCAGAAGGCCCGTTTCATCTTCCAGACCCTCTCGGCTCCCCACTCCCAACCCCCAACCCCCGCTGGGGTCCTGACAAGGTTGCAGTTGAAAAATGTGAACAAGAGACAGAAAAAGGAACAATCCCCCACATCCCCAACCAAAAACAACCACATCCTCCCCCTACCCAGCCCAGGGCTTTCCCTCTGCTGAGTCACTGAATGATCTGGGCTGGGGGCAGCAGGGCTAGGGACCACGAGGACCTGGGAGTGTAGAGGACTGACCCAGAGGGGATGGGGGAAGAGCCCTGTGGGGGAGGGGATTTCAATTGCTAAAATTAGAAGCAGGAAGGAGGCTGGAAAGGGCCAGATTATGTAACCTGGGTTGTCTGTTCTTGGGCAACTAGAGATCCACACCCGAGCCTATCCGGGCTTCTAAGTCTCCTCTCTTCCTCGCTGGGGCTCCAATCCCGGTATCTACTGTTTGCCTGCCACACCCGAAACTTGGACTTCAGCTCTGGGCAGTCCAGGCTTGGCCTAATACATAAACATCTACTTTTCCAAGAACCAGTAGTTGAGGTCTTAGGGGTTGGAGAGAGAAGGTCTGAGATTTGGAAGATGGGAGTAGAGCCATCCATACCACTTTTCAAATTCAGGAGCTCTCTGGAAATGGAGAAACTGCAAATCCCACTGCCAGCACCTGAGACACAACCCAGTCCTCAATTTTTTTTTTCAATAGTTGAGGCAAGACTAAAGAATCCTACGGGTGTGCGCTGCGCATAGCTACAGCCCAGGCCTACTCTAGGGGTCCCCTGCATTGCAAAGGATGGGGGTGGGGGCCTGAGACCCTCAGAGGAATGAATCATCTGGAGGCGAGGAAGAGGCCCAAGCCCCCTGACCTCCAAGACTAGGCAGATGCAGAGCGGTGGGAGGGTCGGCTCTGTAAGAGGAAGCTGCCGAGAGATTCGGAGAAGAGACCTGGAACCGTAAGCAGCCCAGCATCCGGTTCCTCTCACAGGCTGGGGATCTCGGAAGTGGCATGCAAAGAGCCCATGATGGAGGCCCTTGAGCCGCCGTCCAGGGGGGTGGCCACACCCACCGCTCCCAGATCTTTCATTCTAAAGCACTTGGGTTTCCTCTTCCACACGAATTACACGAATCCGGAGTAAGATGAGCTGTGATTCCCTGCCTCTCCCACCCCAGCCTCCCTCCCTGTCCCTCTCCGGTGTCTGTCCCCCAGGCCTGGTGGGGGTTCCCCTGAGATAAAGGCTGCTCACTTTCTCTGACCACACGGTTTCCGCTTCTGCATCTCTCATTTCCTAGGCAGATAAAAATACTGAGTCCCAGAGGCCCCGGCTTCCTCTGACCCCCTGGTACCAGGCAGCAGGCATCCTGTCCACCATGGTGGGGGTAGGGAGGAAACTCAGGGATCCCCAAGAGTTGACTCAATGCCTACCACCTACCGTGGAACAGTAGTTGCTGCAGAAATGTGTCCATTCCTTCAAGCTGGGCCCAGGAGTTGGATCTCTGGGGTGGGGTGCTTTGGGGCTCAATTTGAGAAACAAAGTTAGGAAATAAACCAGAGACTGGACATCTGTCTGGGCTGGGTGGGGGTGGGTTCCGGGTAAATTAGGAAAGGGATCTGGGCTTCTGCTTGGCACTGGTCAGCTGAGCTTCACAGAACCAAAGGATTCAAACTGCTTCAGGGAACACACCCATAGCCCAGTGACTGAAGGCATGAAGGCTTCATGGTAGGGCCCATGGGATCCAGGCAGGAGGCTCCCCAGGGGCCAGGGACAGTGAAAACTCCCTGAGAGCTTGGGCTGAGGCTGAGAAGCCACAGAACATGGTGTGAGCTGGTGTGAGCTGGTGCGAACTGGACCGTGCTGGTACACACTGAACAGCTCCAGGCAGAGACGCGCAGGTGTGAAAGAGCCTGTGTAAGGAAAGGTTGGGATCGGGGAATTGGCGACCTGAGGCACCTGTGAGGATCAAGAATGGGAGGGTCCCGTGGGGCCCAGACCGACTCTACCGCATGAGCCCAGCCTTTCCGATCGCTGCGATCTTGCTGGGGATTCCGAGGCAGGGCACAGTGGCCTGTTAAGGGCTTGGAACTATCTGAAGAGACCCAGAAGCATCTCCTGCCATCCTCCCAAGCTTTGCCTCTGCCCTTCTCTCTGTCCCAGAGCCACCCACAGGCTAGAACCCTTGCTGATCTGGGTCGTAGAAGCTGGGAGCCCTCTGCACAAAACCAACCAGAAAACTCAACAGACTTCTCTGTCCTGTCTCGCCCTGTAAAAACTGTCCTTAGTCCTTAAATGAATTCTTCGAACCCTGTTGTCAGGTCTTGCCAATGGATGGGCCTAGCTGAGTTCCGTATCTATTAGGGACAACCTCTGTCCGGTCACATTTCTGCACAGCTGTTCCATCTAATGTCAAGTCTAAACGTAAGAACTTACACCCAGGTAGGCTCTGACAGGAAGACTCCTATTGCAAAAAAAGGATTTACTTATGCTTTTGTTTTGTTAACTTGTTTTTTTAAGATATATTTAGTTTTTATTTATATAAACTGAAGACACTGTAGCTGTCTTCAGACACACACCAGAAGAGGGCATCAGATCCCATTACAGATGGTTGTGAGCCACCATGTGGTTGCTGGGAATTGAACTCAGGACCTCTGGCAGAGCAGTCAGTGCTCTTAACTGCTGAGCCATCTCTCCAGCCCCGTTAACTTGTCTTTGTAACAATGTGAGCTACAACCCTTATGAGAGGTGAGAAAAGAGGCCACGCCCTTCAGCGCTTACACTGTCAACATCTCTCCAGAACATGGGTGTGGACCACCACCCCTTATACAACTGTACCCTGAGTAGCCACACAACTCAAAGGTAGAGAAAGGAGCATTAAACTCCTCGAACCCCAACACTTCCCACTTAAGTGCCACAACTGAGGTGGCTTTCAAGTGGGGAGGGGAACAGGTGTGGGGACATAGCTCCATCCATAAAATTCTGGCCTTGCCAACATGAAGCCCTGAGTTGGAGCCTCAGTACCCACATAAAACGTCAGCCCCATGCTGCGTGTCTGCAGTCCTGGCACGGGGACGTGGAGGGGACGGGAGCTCCCAGAGCAGCCAACCTAACATAGTCAAGAAGCCCCAGGTCCCAGTGCCTAGTGAGAGACCCTATCCCAAAAAGAAAAATAAAGAAAAACAGAAAGGGCTGGAGACATGGCTCAGTGGTTAAGAGCACTGACTGTTCTTCCAGAGGTCCTGAGTTCAGTTCCCAGCAACCACATGGTGGCCCTCAGCCATCTGTAATGAGATCTGATGCCCTCTTCTGGTGTGTCTGAAGACAGCTACAGTGTACTCACATACATTAAATAAACAAACAAATAAATCTTTTAAAAGAAAGGAAGGGAGG
>BDUI01000213.1:162016-181521 GCA_002335545.1 Apodemus speciosus
CCTCTGTTATTTTTCATTTTAATGCAGCTCAGCCAGCACAGTCTCAGCCCATCAGCTACTACCAGTTAAGAGGCAGAGACAACAGGAAGCATAAAGATTCCCAGAGAAAGAGGAACACAGAAAAGGAGCCGAAGATGACACAATGACAGAATTAAAATTCTGTCTGAGAGTATGGGGCTCAGTGGAGAAGAGCCTGCTCTTCTAGTCTGCTCAGGCCGTGGGTCCCCGGCCAGTCCTGCCAAAGACCATAAGAACGAAGACAAGACAGACAAGAAGTTACAGGACTCCACTGTCTGTCTGTTTGTTTTGACAAAGTGTTTTATGTAATCCCTGCAACTAAAGAGGACCTTGAAGTCCTCCTGAGCGTTCTGACTTTACTTCCCCAGTGTTAGGGTTACAGCATGCGTCCACACCTAGTTTACCTGGTGCCAGGGATAGAACCCAAGACTTTCTGCTCGCTAGGCAGGTACTGGACCAACTGAACCACATCCCGAAGCCCTGGAAGAGGCCTTGATGTGCTTCCTTCCTCCATTAGATCTGAGCAGCTGCCAACGCTGTAGGCTCTGCCTCGAAACACTTCCTCCTTCCCACTCTCCCCAGAGTGCAGGCTCTGGGTGGGCTCTCGCTGGGTCATTGTAAAATGCTCTTCACTGGTCAACCTGGTGACCTCAGGACCCTCGTCCACTCTCCACCGTGCGTCCAGACTCCACTTTATAACATTACTTTTATGTATGTAAATTGGTCGGTGGCTCTCTATCATATTAGAATGAGATTTAAACCTTTTAGGTGAGTTCATAGGCCAGCCTGGTCTACAAATCAAGTTCCAGGACAGACGGAGCAATTACACAAAGAAGCCCTGTCTTGAAAGAAAAAGAAAGAAAGAAAGAAAGAAAGAAAGAAAGAAAGAAAGAAAGAAAGAAAGAAAACAAACAGCAAAACCCTGCAGGGTGTGTTCTCTGCTTACCACAGTCTTTCTCTGCTTATTCTCTATGTACCCAGATGCACACCTCAAACCAGGAGGGCTCTCTCTCAGGCAGACAGTACATACTGTCCCTCCCTACCTTTCTTATCTCCATTAGAAATGTCCCCCAGGTTCCATGGATTTCCTGTTGGCTGCCTTGCCAAGGTCAAGAAACTTGACCATACTCCACTAAACTTGAGATCCCTGAAGTCAGGGATCCATCTCTCGGAGCTGTCTCCCCGATTCCTTGTTCCAGGTGCACATAAGTGTTTATGGGATGTGGAGGAAGAGACTGGATGAGAACTACAGAGCTCACAGCACATGTCCCCAAAGGAGGGGGTCTGAGTATCCTGGACACTTCGGAATGAGTGACAGCGTAAGACGTGAGAAGAAGCACTTCTGTGCCTTTCCAGCCTCTGTGCTGCCCACATCTTCCTCCATGGCAAGCCATCGAAACTGGAATTCCTCTTTACCAACCTGGGTCGTTGAGACTAGAATCCTCTTTTTTTCCATGACATAGAAGTGTTGCCCTTCCCCCACCTTTGGTGTCAGAACTGGTCCTAACAAAAATTTCTAGTCAGAGGCCTTGCGTTACAGGGTCCTGCGCCATCCCAAGGAGGAGGAAGGACTGCCAATCAGAGCACCATGAGAAGCCAAGAAGACAGGACCAGCTTCCCTTCCCTCTCAATTGTTTGGGCCTGAGAACAGCAGTGTGCCCAGCGGCCAGCCTGACCGCCACCATCACTAGCTGCAGCCTGCTACAATATTGACAGTCATGTGGCAGCCAAGGTGACATCTGAGGTGGCCAGCTGCTGTCATCTATCTCAATCTTTTAAAACATGACCAAGCCGGGCAGTGGTGGCGCACGCCTTTAATCCCAGCACTTGGGAGGCAGAGGCAGGCAGATTTCTGAGTTCCAGGCCAGCCTGGTCTACAGAGTGAGTTCCAGGACAGTCAGGGCTACACAGAGAAACCATCTCAAAAAACAAACAAACAAAATATAAATAATAAATCACCTTCAAAAACTTTGCTTTTTGAAAGCTGTATCTTACCAGCTAAGAGAAAACTGGTTCTGCACAGGAGTTTCCTACTCATTGTTTCTCAGACAGAAACTAGAAACAAACCTAATGGCCACCAGCAGTATCTCGTTGATTTTTGGCTGTCCACTAAGACAGTCTAGAGTCACCTGAAAAGGAGTCTCAGGGCTGGAGATATGACTCAGTAGTTAAGAGTACTGATGTTCTTCCAAAGGTCCTGAGTTCAAATCCCAGGAACCACATGGTGGCTCACAACCATCTGTACATCTACAGTGTATTCATATATATAAAATAAATAAATAAATCTTTAAAAAGATGTTCTGTTGTGTGTATAGGATTTTTGCCTGTGTGTCTCAGCATCACTTGAGTATAGTGCCTGCAAARGCCAGAAGACATCACATCCCCCAGAACTGCAGGTACAGATGCAATAAAACAACATGAGGGTGCTGGGAATTAACACTGGTCCTCTAGAAGAACAGCCAGTGCTCAGAACCCTAAGCCATTTCTCCAACCTCCAAAACAATATTTTAAAGTTTTAAGACAGAAATCATCAATGTGGCTGCTGGGTATGTAGGAATGGACCCAGGAGCTCACACATGCCCGCAAGCAGCCACCTGAGCTGTGACCCAGGCCCTTCCAATAGAGAAGCGCTCCTCAGATGCCGCTTCTGAACAAGCCCTCTAAGTATCTTCACCTGTGCAGAATTCTGAAGCTCCCTCTACACAGAGCTTTGGAAGCCTGGGGTGTGCCTTTGGGGTTATATAGATCTGATCTGCAGGGGCTGCAGGGATAGGCTTAGACCTTACTGTACATGAGTGTCTTGGGGTTCTAAGAGAATACCCCCAAATCATCTTCCAGACTTGGACCATTCTAGGACAGCGGTTCTCAACCTTCCTAACTCCGTGACCCTCATGTTGGGGTGACCCCCCCAACCATACAATTATTTTCGTTGCTATTTCATAACTGTAATTTTGCTGCTGTCGTGAATCACAATGCAACTATTTTTTTTAAATAGAAGTTTGCCAAAGAGGCCTCGCCCACAGGTTGAGAACCACTTCTCCAGAGAGTAAGGGGACACAGTTAAGATTGTCACACACCAGGATGCCCCAGATTCAGGGAGAGGACACTGTAATGGAACTTCTTGACATGAAACTGGCAGATGACCAGAAAATACAGATATACTGGAATAGCTGTGACTTGAACCCCCAAAGACAAGAGAGGAAATGGACCTGAAGGGTATAGATCAGTGGTAGAAGGCTTGTCAAGCATACACAGGCCTGGGTTCGAACCCGAAAAAACAAAGGTGCCACTAACCACATGTGGCTTCAGAGCCCTCCAGACGTGACCAGGGGCGAAGGAGAGGGAAATGTGCAGAGAAGTCTGTGAGCAGTCAAGGGTGCAGAAGTGTTATAAACCATCACTCTTCAGGGAACCAGGCTTCCAGTCACAGCCCAGCTGTACCCCCTCATTCTCCACGAATTGCCAGTCCGTTCACTGGAACTCCTCGGCCTGACCCTGCTCCCTGCTAGTCCCTGCAGCCCACAGTTCCCCGGACCCGACTCCCTTTCCCAGAACGCAGTAGTCTGAGGCCCTCGCCTGCGGTTCTCTCCTAGGCCCCAGCCTTTCCTGCCTTCGACTAAAACGGCAGCATCTTCTAAGCCCTGGGGGCTTCCCCAGGCCCCAGCCCCGACCTAGAACCCGCCCGCTGCCTGCCACACTGCTGCTTCCTCTATAAAGGGACCCGAGCGCCAGCGCCCAGGACCCCGCACAGCAGGTGAGCCTCTCCTGCCCTGTCTCCTTGGGCTTAGCCTGGTAACAGGCACCCCTCAGGATCCTGCCTCTTCTCTTGAGCCACAGCCTTTTCTGAACAACCTGCCTGGATCCCCAGCCTTAATGGGTCCGGTCCTTGTGGCTTTGATTTTTGGTCGGTCCCCGCCCATGGCGTCTGACTCGGCCTTATCAGTCTCTCCCTCTCTCTGCCCCTGAGAGCCATAGTCTGATTCTACGGTGGTGGAGTTTTCCTCTTCCAGCCTGACTTTCTCTCCTTATCCCCGCTCGCTTCAGGGTCCCCCTGCCTGTCACCTTTTCTATCTGCCACCCTGTCTCTCAGGGCGGCTGTCTCAGCTGGGAGATAAGGCCTGTCTTCCGCTGTGTGCCCCGCCTCCCCTACTCCCCTACACACTCTCTCTCTCTCTCTCTCTCTCTCTCTCTCTCTCTCTCTCTCTCTCTCTCTGCAGGTTCTCCCCATGACACCACTCGGATGTCCCCACCTCTTGAGGGTGCTTGGCGCCCCTCCTGTCTTCCTCCTGGGGCTGCTGCTGGCCCTGCCTCTAGGGGCCCAGGTGAGACAGCAAAAGATTGGGGGTGCTGGGGTGGCCTAGGCAACTCAGAGTCTACAACCCTCTCAACTCTCCTCTCCTAGGTGTCTGGCGTTCGCTTCTCCATTCCCAGGGCAGCTCATCAACCCCCTCAGAAGCATTTGACCCACGGCATCCTGAAACCTGCTGCTCATCTTGTTGGTAAACATCTGCCCTCGGAGGTCCAGTCCCCGCCTTTCCTCCTACCTGCCCAGGGGCCCAAGCCATCTTCTCATCTCCCCACTCCCATGCCACTGACCATCCCAGTTGTCCAGTGCCTGCTCCCTCAGGGATGGAGACCCTGACCCTGATCTCACCCCAATGCCCTGTGCCTTTCCCCAGGGTACCCCAGCAAACAGAACTCACTGCTCTGGAGGGCCAACACGGATCGCGCCTTTCTTCGACACGGTTTCTCCTTGAACAACAACTCCCTCCTGATCCCCACCAGCGGCCTCTACTTTGTCTACTCCCAGGTGGTTTTCTCTGGAGAAAGCTGCTCCTCCAGGGCCGTTCCTACTCCCGTCTACCTGGCCCACGAGGTCCAGCTGTTTTCCTCCCAATACCCTTCCCACGTGCCTCTCCTCAGCACACAGAAGTCCGTGTATCCGGGGCTACAAGGCCCGTGGGTGCGCTCAATGTACCAGGGGGCTGTGTTTCTGCTCAGCAAGGGAGACCAGCTGTCCACCCACACCGATGGCATCTCCCATCTGCACTTCAGCCCCAGCAGTGTATTCTTTGGAGCCTTTGCTCTGTAGAATCTAAAGAAACCCAGGAATTGGATTCCAGGCCTCCATCCTGACCATTTCAAGGGTCACATCCACAACAGTCTCCAGCCTTCCCCACCAAAATAACCCGGAGCTTTCCCAGGAATCCGGGGCACTTCAGGGAACCACATCTCCCTCAGGGCCACTCCAGATGCTCAGGGGAAGACTCAAGTCTGCCTAGAAGTCCCTGCACAGAGCGTGTTTTTGTGGGTCTAGATGGGGCAGAGACCTGGACGTGAAGGAGGGACAGACATGGGGGAGATGGCTGGGGACAGAGGGAGGTTGACTATTTATGAGGAGAAAGGTTAAATTATTTATTTATAGAGAATAGAAAGAGGGGCGAAATAGAAAGCTGTCAGATGACAACCGGGTCCCAGACACAAAGGTGTCTCACCTTGGACAGGTCTCATCTAAGAGAGAGTCAGTGAGAGAAGTAGATGCGGGTAACCAAGGGGTTCTAGAAGGAAGCACGGGGTTCTAGAAGGAAGCACGGGGCTCTGAAAGCAGCCACTGCTTGGCCAGACATCCACAGGGAGCCCCTGCACCATCCGTGAAACCCAATAAACCTCTTTTCTCTGAAATTCTGTCTGCTTGTGTCTGTCTTGGATTGGGGGAGAATCTTCCTGGTCTCTTTAAGGAGTGGAGCAGGGGACAGAGGCCTCAGTTGGACCATGGGTTCTGGGCAGAGCAAGGAGACATGAAGGAGCGGGCAGCTCCCAGAGACATGGTGGATTAGTGGGAGTGGGGCAGCTTAGTTCTTGGAGGAGACCAAAGGATAAGTAAGCTAGGGAGATCTATCCAAGGGTGGGGAGAGATGAGGGTTCTGGGGATGGGTGACTGGAGGGTGGGAGACCGTCCAGGACTGGGAGGGTGGGGGAGGGAAGTGCTTGGAAGACTGGGAGCTGTAGGGGTTGGATGACCCAGGAAGCAGGGTTGTGGGACCTAAACGTCTGAGGAGATGTGCCGCAAACAAGACAATATGGCAGAGCGGCCGGGCGTGGTGGCACACGCCTTTAATCCCAGCACTTGGGAGGCAGAGACAGGCGGATTTCTGAGTTTGAGGCCAGCCTGGTCTACAGAGTGAGTTCCAGGACAGCCAGGGCTACACAGAGAAACCCTGTCTCAAAACAAACAAACAAACAAACAAGCAAACAAAAAGACAATATGGCAGAGGCTTTGTGGAACACTCACTTGGGAGAGGGCACCGAAAGCAGCAGCCTGAACCCATGATCAGAATGAAAGGAGAAGGCTTGTGGGGTCCGTGAATTCCCAGGGCTGAGTTCATTCCCTCTGGGGCTGCCCCATGCTTGTCCTGTTACTCCCCCCCCTCTCTCTCCCAGAGACCATGCATACACTCCTAACTTTCAAACCACTCTGCCTTCAGCCACTTCCTCCAAGAACTCAGCAGGGGGCTTTTCCTCCTTGATATCATGTCCCCCCCTCCCCGTATGCACCCAGCTTTCAGAAGCACCCCTGATGCTAAGTCCTCTCCCGTGAATGTCCCATTTAGAAATCAAAAGGGAAATAGAGACAGGTATGGTCTGTCTCTCTGCAGAGAGACAATGATTAGCACTGGCAGAGAGGGCAGAGAAGAAATGTGTTTCAGTTCTCAGGGTCCTATACACCACACACATACACACACACACACACACACACTCAAGTTCCTGACTGGCCCCAGATGGTCACACAATCCTGGTGGGGACGGGGAGGAGATTCCTTGATGTCTGGGTGTCCCCAACTTTCCAAACCTCTGCCCCCGCGATGGAGAAGAAACCGAGACAGAGGTGTAGGGCCACTACCGCTTCCTCCACATGAGATCATGGTTTTCTCCACCAAGGAAGTTTTCCGCGGGTTGAATGAGAGCTTTTCCCCGCCCTCTTTCCCCAAGGGCTATAAAGGCGGCGGCTGCACAGCCCGCCAGCAGAAGCTCTCTCACCGAGGACACCGAAGGGCCAGCCAGGAGGGAGAACAGAAACTCCCTGGAAATAGCTCCCAGAAAAGCAAGCAGCCAGCCAGGCAGGTTCTGTCCCTCTCACACACTGGCCCGAGGCGCCACATCTCCCTCCGGAAAGGACACCATGAGCACAGAAAGCATGATCCGCGACGTGGAACTGGCAGAGGAGGCACTCCCCAAAAAGATGGGGGGCCTCCAGAACCCCAGGCGGTGTCTGTGTCTCAGCCTCTTCTCATTCCTGCTCGTGGCAGGGGCC
Source organism: Apodemus speciosus (assembly GCA_002335545.1). Taxonomy (NCBI): domain Eukaryota; kingdom Metazoa; phylum Chordata; class Mammalia; order Rodentia; family Muridae; genus Apodemus; species Apodemus speciosus. The sequence goes on from BDUI01000213.1 coordinate 169,346, forward strand.
ACCACGCTCTTCTGTCTACTGAACTTTGGGGTGATGGGTCCCCACAGGGATGAGGTGAGTGTCTGGGCAGCCTCTATTCTTACTCACAGGCAAAGGAGGGTGGGGAGCAAGGACAGGGTGAGGGGAGAGAGTGGGGAAGGGGGACAGGGTCAGGACCTCGGATCCACACAGCTGGTTGACTAAGCATCCTTCGGGGGATGCACAGAGGAATGAATGAACAAACAAGCGTGTATACACGTGGAGAGATCTGGAAAGACATGGCCAGGGGAAGAGGGGAGAAGCAAGAGATAAAATCTGAGACAGAGATGAGGGAGGCGTGAGCGATAAGGAGGGAGATGAAGAGGAGATAACGGGAGATCAAGCACAGAGGGCACCGCGGAAAGATGCTGCAGGTTGGACGGATGAATGGATAAAGAAGAAAACCACCAGATTCAGGGGCAAAGAGGGGCTGGAAGGGGGGCAAGCAGCGGGGAGGTTCTCCCTTGGGGTGAGTTGGTCTACTAACCTCCTTCTTTTCCTACCCAGAAGTTTCCAAATGGTCTTCCTCTCATCAGCTCTATGGCCAAGACCCTCACACTCAGTAAGTGTTCCCAAGCCTCTCTCTTAATTTAATTTAAGGTGGGGGAAGAGCAGTCAGACGTGGGATGGGGCGGGGGCAGAACTTAAAGCCTTGGTTTGGGAGGAAAGGGAATGGGGGCTAAATGCATCGAGGCTGGCCAGGAAGCCTAAGGGTCTCCTTCTTGCCTTTGTCCCTTCCCCTCCAGGATCATCTTCTCAAAATTCGAGTGACAAGCCCGTAGCCCACGTCGTAGGTAAGATCTCTTCACATGCGCCTTGGGGATGAAGGGGCAGGATTTGGGGGCTGGAGGGGTGGGGATCGAGCCAGGCTGAGAGAGGACAGAGCTCTTAGAGACAGCAGGTGAGAGAGTCAGCAGTGATTCAAAAGCAAGGCATTAGGAGGCGACCGGGGACCTTGTAGCCAATGAGATGTGGAAAGACAAGGGGTGCAGGAACCGGAAGTGAAGTGTGGGTAGAAGCTGAGGTTCAGGATGTGGAGTGTGAACTAACAGGGTGACACTGACTCAATTCTCCCTCCTTCAGCCAACCACCTAGTGGAGGAGCAGCTGGAGTGGCTAAGCCAGCGTGCCAACGCCCTCCTGGCCAACGGCATGGATCTCAAAGACAACCAGCTGGTGGTGCCAGCAGACGGGCTGTACCTCGTCTACTCTCAGGTTCTCTTCAAGGGACAAGGCTGCCCCGACTTCGTGCTCCTCACCCACACTGTCAGCCGATTTGCTATCTCATACCAGGAGAAAGTCAACCTCCTCTCTGCCATCAAGAGCCCCTGCCCCAAGGACACCCCTGACGGGGCTGAGCTCAAGCCCTGGTATGAGCCCATATACCTGGGAGGCGTCTTCCAGCTGGAGAAGGGGGATCAACTCAGCGCTGAGGTCAACCAGCCCAAGTACTTAGACTTTGCCGAGTCCGGGCAGGTCTACTTCGGAGTCATTGCTCTGTGAAGCGAACGGGTATCCATCCATTCTCTACCCAGCCCCCACTCTGACCCCTTTACTCTGACCCCTTTATTGTCTACTCCTCAGAGCCCCCAATCCGTGTCCTTTTAACTTAGAAAGGGAACTACGGCCTCGGGGTCCAACTCCGGACACAGAACTTTCAACAACTACGACACTCAGAAACACAAGAAGCAGGGATAGTGGCCTGGGCTTCTCGAGCACAACCGTCAAGGACTCAGATGTGTTTCAGAATTCATAGGAGCCTCAAATGTCCATCCATGAGTTCTGCAAAGGGAGAGTGGGTCAGGTTGCATCTGCCTCAGAATGCTGCTGGAGAAGATCTCAGGCCTTCCTACCTTCAGACCTCTCCAGACTCTTCCCTAAGGCCCAGCTTTCCTCACAGAGCCAGCCCCCTCTATTTATAATTGCACTTATGATTATTTATTTATTATTTATTATTTATTTATTTGCTTATGAATGTATTTATTTGGAAGGCCGGGGCATCCTGGAGGACCCAGTGTCGGGGGCTGTCTTCAGACCGACATGTTTTCTGTGAAAACAGAGCTGAGCTATCCCTGCCTGGCCTCCCTGCCTCGTCGCCTCCTGTTTTGCTTATGTTTAAAACAAAATATTTATCTAACCCAATTGTCTTAATAACGCTGATTTGGTGACCAGGCTGTCGCTACATCACTGAACCTCTGCTCCCCACGGGAGCCGTGACTGTAATCGCCCTACGGGTTATTGAGAGAAATAAAGATTGCTTGGAAAAGAAATATGATTTCTGTCTTGGGATGAAGTCTGCATCCGTCTTTCTGCAGAGGCCTAAAGTTTCTGGGATCAGATTTAAGTCTTTATACCCCTGGGTCATTAAGACCCCCAAGACCCCGTGAAACAAAAGGCAGCCGGCAATCCTGCCTCTCCCCGGAAACTGAAGCCTAACCCTAATTACCTTTGCCCCAGGGCGTGGGAATTCCCCAGCCTGGGAATTCCAAATACCTGCTGGGAAAGTACTGCGGTTCTTCCGGCTGTTGTGGCTCCAAGGGAGTCGGGGAGGGGCTACATTCTCAGGCACCCGATTCACGGCCAAGGCAGAGCCCGGGCGCTTCAGGTGTCTAACAGCGCACCCTGTACCACGCAGCTTGCCCTCTGAACAGACGACAGAGCGGGCGCGGTCCATGGAGCGGAGACCTAACCTCCATCCCTGTTCCGTGCCGGGCTGGGTTCAGCCGGCTCTGCCTCCCGGTCACCAGTCCTTTGTTTTTCCAAACCTCTGAAGACGAGCAGAATATTTTTAAAAAGACACGGGAGCTGAAAGCGTGGCTCTGCGGAGTGTGTGTGTGTGTGTGGGGGGGGGGCGGGCAAGGAGGTGCTCAGCGTGTGGGATGCCCTGAATTTAAACCCCAAGACAACACAACAAAGAAGGAGCCATTGCTGGCTTTGGTTTCCCAATGTTTCAGACAAATGATGAATGTATTGAGGTGGGTGGATTGGAAAGAGAAAAACACCTTGTTTAAATACTTTGTTGTTTTTTTTTTAAATTACTTAATCACACATGTAGGGCTTTGGATTTGATCCCAACACCAATAATAATAATAATAATAATAATAATAATAATAATAATAATAATAATAATTTATTGTTGTTGTTATTCAATAGTACTTGCAGAAGCATGTAAGGGCGACTTTATTCAGAATTAGCTATCGGTGCAGAGACTTGTTGTCAAGTGCTCAGTGAGAGCAAGTGTATCTTAAGAGCCCCAGCAACAATGGGTGTGGGGGGTGGCAAATGACTAAGAGGAAAGAGAAATCAGGGGTAGGGGACTCTGTCTAAACAGATCAGACAAGACGCCTGTTGAGACAGGCCAGGTGAGCAGACATCACCGCAGGGGCTGTATGGGATGACTGAGGATGACCCAGTCTAGAGAGGGAGCTTGCTGAGCAGACTGAATGGGGTTTTTCACTAAAACTAGATTTTACAAGGAAGGCAATGACTAGGTATAGAAGACTCAGGAGCCTGTCCAGAGTTTGTCACCCTCTCACCCCGCTGGAAGGCTCTTGTGCAGAAGGTCAAAGGCACATAGGGAGTGGGCGAGCAGACATGCCTTTAATTCCATCACTTAGGAGGTAGGAGCAGGTAAATGGTTGAGGGTTTCAAGCCCAGTTGAAGAAGGAAGAGGAGAAGGAGGAGAATAAGAAGGGAGAGAAAGAAAGAAAGAAAAAAGAAAAGAAAAGAAAGAAAATGGAACTGAAAATGGAACCCCAGAGGGTGACAGCACTAATTGGGCTCATTGTTGGTTGGGCCTTCCTGCACCAGAGAGGGGAAAACCAACCACGTGGTATGCTGGGGGTGGGGTGGGGGAGGGGGGTGACCCACTGGGGTGACCTAGATAGAGCCTGGGTTCCCCTCTGCCTCCTCCAGCCATGGCGTGGGGCGGCGTGGGGGGGGACTGCTGTTACTCATCTTAGGGGCCTCCCACTTGCCCAACTTTGCGGAGGGGTGCCTTAAGTGTGAACCAAGGGTGAGGACATTCCATTTCTAGAAAGGACCCCAGGGCAAACGCTTCCTCCTCACACTCCTCCTCAGATGAGTCTCCCCTCCTCGCCCTCCTCCACCATTTTCCACTCCTTTGCTTTCTTCATTAGTGTGCCTGCAGCTGACCCGATACCCCTTAAAGAATAGCTGTCAGAGCCTGTGCTGGTGCACGCCTTTGCCCCAGTCCTCGAGAGGCAGAGGCAGGCTGATCTCAAAACTCAGAGATCAGCCTGGTCTAATAGCGAGTTCCAGGTAACCCAAGGCTATATATACAAGACTCTGCCTATAGAGAGACAGACAGGCCATACATACATACATGCATACATACATACAAACATACATACATGCATACATGCATACATACATACATACATACATACATACATACATACAAGCTGTCAGGCAGCCAGCAGCGGTGAACTAATTGGCCCACCCCACAGAGCTTTGCTCCACAGTTTGGAGTTTTTTTTTCTCTGGGAACCAATCCTGCCTACCTTCTCACATTGACTGTTCATACAGCGAGGCAGAGGCCAGGAGAAAAGGTGTATGTGTGTGTGTGTGGGGGGGGTGTGTCTTGTGGGGACCAGGTCTTTGATACTTTGTGGGTTCTTTCTCCCACCCTTTCTCCCCCTGGTTTCAACCCCTAACACTAGATAGGAAAGGAGTAAGGATAGAAAGAAGGGAAATTAGAAAAACCCTTGAGTCTAATATCTTTCCTTTCATTTCTTCTTTGTCCGACAGCTGCTAACAAACCACAACCAACCTCCCTAAACCGCCAGCATCCTGGCAATCATGATGCTGGGAGAAGTCTCAGGGTTTAATTGTCCCTTCTTCTGTCCTCTTGGACCCCTGGCCTTAGAGCCAGGGCGTGAGCGCAACAGGTGTCCACAGTTCAAAGCTGGGTCATCCACACCTGCACGCGCCCCAGAATCAAAAACCACCTCTGCGTTTCCGCGAAGACACTGGCACGGGCCAGCATAGTTTACATTCTTTATTTTCAAAATTCGTGTCCTACATTCCCCCCCCGCCACGCCCCCTCCGCTCGGGACTATGGGGGTCCCGGGTTTCCCGACTCTCTGGACATCACGATTCACATATTCGCACCCGTCAGTCGATCCTGCAGGAATGCAGTTGGCCGTCACCCCACCATCACCGCCCCGAAGAAGGTCTTCCCTCTTCTATAGTCCACCATATCGGGGTGGCTGATGTTGACGTAGACCCTCTCGCCGCTCCGGAGCTGCGCCAGGCCGCCGAACCCCACGCTCGTGTACCATAAAGACCCGTACCCGATGGGGTCCACGACAGGGCTCACGGTCTCCGCGCCCTCCAGCAGCAGCTCGGGGGAACCCCGCCCGTAGGCGCCCCCCGCGCGGTACAGGGCGCTGCGCAGCGTGAGTGAGCGAGCGCGGCTTCGGCCGGCAGGGGGCGCCCTGCCTCGGTACCCGACATGGCAGTAGAGGTAATAGACGCCGTCCTGCGGCAGCGCCAGCCCGTGGGTGCGGGAGAACTGCGCGCCGCTCTTCAGAAACGCTTCTTCTTGGCTCGCCTCCCAGCTGAGCCCTTGCCCGCTCATCCAAGCGCCTGCAGAAAGGGACACGCGTGAGCTCTCGGGCCGTGATCTCTAGGTCTGGGACCGGACCTGGGCAGGATGAGAAGGGTCGGGATCTTCTTCACCCCCTGTGGTACTCAGCGGGGAGGGGCAGGAATAACGGTGCAATCACCCGAGGGAACTAAAGTGAGATCCCAACCGGTTTTTACCTGTTTCCGGTGAAGTCCTACCGAGGGAGAAGTTGGTGGTGAACGAGTTGGGAAAGTACCCGGCGTGTCATAGCAGAGCCAAAGGACTCTCGCTTACTGTGGGGGCGCATAGCTGGCACTCTTCAGGAATACCAGATGCTTACCTATGAGGTGGGCTGCAGGAAGCTCGGGACTGAGGTCAGTTTCTGGCTCCCGCTTTGGCAGCTGTTGAACCCCTGGATCTGGTGTAGAGTCCACAGCTGGAGACAGGGTGGTCACCCACGCAGATGCCTCCCGAGGGGCGTGTGCAACAGGGCCCTGAGATGTGTGGCCTAGATTCCTGGAAGCATAGGGTCTCGGAGGATGCAGACGGGGGTCAGGGGTCTCTGAGAGGCTGGAGGGCGAGGGCAAGATGCAGGAGGACGGTTTGTTGTCATCCAGTCTTTTCTGAGCCTGTGCTCCCGAGCCAATGATCTTCTCAACCTGGATGGGTAGGTAAGGGTTACAGTGCCCAGAGGTCAGATTCGGCTAATGGCAACTCCACCCCTCCCACCGGAGAGCCCAGCCCTGAGGCCTGGGCCTGCAGCGCTCTCCCTAGAATGCATCTTGCTGGAAGAACAAAGCCTATGTATGCAGGCAGAAAGACACAGCGCAGCGGGCGTATCTGGAAGAGAAGGCAACCAAGAAGGGGGTTGCAAATTCAGGCTAGGAATGCCTGGAGAGTGGGCAAAGACAAACCAGAGACATTCCTTCTGGGGAGAGCATCCAGCTGAGCCGGGTGGGCGAAATAGGTAAATAAACATCTGGAAGAGGCAGCCCTCGGGCGCTTGCCTGGTGCAGCCACTCACCCAACGTCCCTGATCCTGGGGCACCAAGGCCAGCACAGCCAGGACAGTGATAGGCACTGCCAACAACAGGGTCACCAGGGAAGTAGCTCCTGCCACAGCCAGCAAGAGGCAGCCTCTCCCCTGGGGCCTCCCACCCAGGCCCTGCAGTCCCCGTGTCCCCATCCAGACTCAGAACTAGGACCGGGGCAGGGGCTTTCATACCTTAGGGGTAGGGCCACCCCTCCCTGTAGACCCACACACCTGCCCCCTGCCCGGGACTTTCCGAACACCCTTTCTCCCCTCACCGGCTTCCTGTTTACCCAGCGCTGGGGCCAGGGTTGGGTGGCTGAATGCCTGGGTTCTCTGAACTGCAGAGAAGGGGCAGAGAGAGGTTTTCAAGGTAAAGATGAAGGGGGGGGACTTAGCAGGGAGGGAAAATGAAGCCCAGGGAGGGAAGGTAGCTTGCAGAAGGCCAGGCAACAAACAAGGTTGCAATGGCCAGGCAGGACTCCAGATATCCCCCATGGTCTCCATGCTTCTGGATCTCACCGGCCAGTGCTGGAGGGAGGGCTGCAAAGATGCACGCGCACGTGCACACGCACACACGGGTGTGAGGAGATGGAGTGGGAGGCCGACGAGGGGTGGCTGTGCATCTGCATCCCTGAGATGGCCCTCTCCCCACACTGGCTGACTTCTTCCAGTTCCAGTCTTTAAAAGCAGATGGGAAAGGCGGAATTAAGCAGGTCCACAGTGGTTATGGCTTTATGAAGGGGGCTCAGCGCCTCTCTCTCTCTCTCTCTCTCTCTCTCTCTCTCTCTCTCTCTCTCTCTCTGGNTTTTTCTCATCTATAGATGTTTTGTTTGAATATTGAGAAATGTGTGATTTATTTGGAATACACATGGGGCTCATGGAATTAATAAGACAATGAGAAGGGACTTGAAATTAGTTTGAGATAGTGTATAGGATGAAAGGGAAAGGTTAAAATTAGGAAGGAGAGGGCCCCGGAGGAATTATGGGAGAGATGAACAACATTAACATGCACATGCATGCACATACACACATATACACATTTATACATATACAGGGGAAAGAGAGATACAATAGAGCTACCATATTACAGGCCTAATGACACTACCAGACTCAATATGCTAGTAAATACAAAGCCCAGTGTCAGGAATGTTTCATGTCTTTTGGAGATGTTGAACAAAGAGTTCTCRTAAACCCTCAAACATTGCTGTGGCTCTTTGTTAACCTCCATAACTTGATTGTAAAACTCCACTGTGGAATAAGTCACCTACTTCAGTCATAGAACTTGATAAAGTCATTAGTATTGATRTGGAAATGTCATTTCTACTGGGTCATCTCCTAGTGATAAAAGGTCTTACCTATGCAAGCTRTTGGAGAAGAAAATTAGTCACCAGTCTTACCAAACTAAGGACTCCAGACTGYAGCACTGACTGGGAATATACATGCCCATTAGTGTAATAATGGCATTAACATCAAGGGAGTAGTAAACTACTCTCTGGTTGGATTTAAGTGCCACTTGACAAGATAAACCTCATACCTGGCACAACTGTTGTGTCAAGGACCTATGATTAGTCAAGTCATAGAACTTAGGGGAGAACCCACTACTATGATTCAGCTAAGTAGATTGATAACCATTAAACATAACTCTTAATGATTTATAATTATACCCAAAGATCAATACATTCCTTAACCSTCATATGAGACATATATTTTTGGTAGGTTATGATTAATGCAGATGATTGACTGACCAAGGTACAGAGAAAAAAGACCGCAAAATGCTCAGTCCCCATAGGAATCTCTTCTGAACCACTCCCACACAAAGGCTAAGAGATCACTATGGAAGAGGTGGAAGGAAGAATATAAGAGCTTGAAGTGGTGTTAGATGACTAAAAGAAAACATATTTTGGTCACAGTAGGACAGTTGCAAATATGAACTCTATGAATGGACAGCAGTTATAACACCCTACATAAATCCTGTTCAAATCCAAGCCAAACCAAATTTCAACATGGAGAAACTAGTTGGGCACAATATCTTACCACTAGCCATGCAGCAGCTGGGAGGTCTAGTTATTGGGAAAGGAAGGGTCAGTATCTCAAAGATACCATTCGTAGTGGGTGTCCACACATACAAGAACATTTTGAGCAGCAAACCCTGGACTTGGATGGTTCAGAAAAAGAGGTACACAAAGCTGGATGAATTGGGAAGGAGAGTGGATCTGGGAATAATTGAGGGTGGTAAATATGTTATATGAAGCTCAAAACTGTCAAGGAACTTATAGAAATAATGTTCAAAAGAGATCATGAATCTGAACGAGAATAAGGACGATTATATGAGAGTTTGAGGGGCATAGGTAAGGGAGAAATATAATTATAATGTAATCTTAAAAATAATACATTAATCTAAAGAAGACAACCATGAAGCAACAACTAAAAATTCTAAAATGAGACAAAATTGTAGATTTCAATTAACAAATACTAGATATATTCCATGGATTTCCTGTGTCATTTATTTCAAGTCTCAATCTTTATTTACAAAAATTGGAATAAAAGTATGTAATTTACACATTGTAACAAACTTGTCCAAAAATGCCTTATGTCTCTGAACTTTTCCAGAGCATCATTTTGAAAGTGCTGTTCTATATACTTATATTAAAAGCATATAGGATGCTCCATTCTAGATGTTTACATTTTTWAAAAGGTTTATGGGGTTTATTAAAATGGACTGTTTCTAATGTTAGTTGTGTGATTATAAACCTTGCCAGAGTATCTAAATTTCAATGATTTCTGGCTTCTATCACAACCCCTATTCCACTACCTCCTCCCCTCAAAAGTAACAGCCTTTAGRAAGCCATCAAAGTGAATTCTTTAAAATTGTGATAAGGATGCTGAAATGTAGTTCTTCACAATGTATGGTTTCTGGCAGGGTTGTAGGTGGAAAGGGACTTAGTTTTCTTTAAGAGGCTCACCATGGGGAGTTTGACCATGTGCTAGTGAATATATAGACAACACAAATGAACGTTTTTTCCTCCTTCTTCCTTCTTTGGGGGGGTCACAATGGGAGGGGGAAAACCTGGGGGGACTGGGAAGTGAGTATGCTCAGGGTTCATGATGTGAAATTCCCAGTANCTCTCTCTCTCTCTCTCTCTCTCTCTCTCTCTCTCTCTCTCTCTCTCTGGAAGGACAGAGGTGATGACACCTCCCTCGATAAATGATGGAGCAATGCAGATAAATGCACATTCCACCTCAAGGGAGTGGGTCTGGAATGAGCCTCATCCATTAGGAGGCATTTAATGCTTATAAATGAGCATCAGGATGAATGAGTGAATGAATGAGTGAGTGAATGAATGAGCAATTTGTGGAATTCAATGAACATCAGGGACCGAATTAATGGCAGCTGAGGGGCAGCTGACTGGAGGTCTCAGGTCATATCCCCTTCCCGGTGGCCTTCAGTCTCTGTGTCCCAGGCCAGACAACACATATGGCTGACAGACAAACAACACGTAGAATGTGCTGCCTACTGATCCACAGTCTGTATTGCACTAGCCGCTTTGTCTCCGTGGGAAAGCCCTATGATGCGATGCTGCCCAGAGATGTCAGTGGCGCTCCCTGACAGGGTGCTTGGCCAGTGGGTTTGATTCTGTAAGAGGCAAAACAGTGCGCTAATTCCAGCTCCGTACATTTTACTAGATGTAAATTTTATCTTTCTGAAACAACAAAAAGAGGAAACAAAGACTAACTTGAGCAACTCAACGGTAACGTGAGGTAATGCTTATAACTTGGAAAGATATGAGAATTAGCCCGGGGCTGGGGTTCACTGGGAGAGCACTTGCCCAGCATACCCTGGGCCTGAGCACTTACCCGGCATGCCCTGGGCCCTGACTTTGGTCCCCAGCACTAATTCCAGCAGACCTGGTGCTGCAGGGCTGTAATCCCAACAGAATGATCCAAAATCCAAGGCCTTGACTACTTGGCAAGTGTGAGGCCAGGTTTGGATGCCAAAGAACCTGTCTCAAGAAGGGAAGAAGGAACCAACATTTACTCGGGAGGCAGAGGCAGGCTGATCTGAGTTCAAGGCCAGCCTGGTCTACAGAACACATTCCAGGACAGCCAGGGCTACATAGAGAGAAACCTGATCTTGAAAACAAACAGCCGGGCGTGGTGGCACACGCCTGTAATCCCAGCACTTGGGAGGCAGAGGCAGGCRGATTTCTGAGTTCGAGGCCAGCCTGGTCTACAGAGTGAGYTCCAGGACAGCCAGGAATACACAGAGAAACCCTGTCTCAAAAAACCAAACCAAACCAAACCAAAACCAGCACTCTGGTATATGACTGAAATCCCACGTAGAGGCAGGGAGTCCGTCCTCAATTACATATCAAGTTGAAGGCCAGCTTGAGTTACATGAGACCCTGTCTCAAAAGAAGTGGAGATTTGGGGGTTGAAGAGATAGCTCATCGGTTAAGAGCACTGACTGCTCTTGCAGGGGTCCTGAGTTAAATTCCCAGCAACCACATGGTGGCTCACAACCATCTGTAATGGAATTTGATGCCCTCTTCTGGTGTGTAAGACAACTATAGTGTGCTCATATAAATAAAGTAAATAAAAGGGGGGCGTGGGGAAGAAAGAAGTTCTGAGAAAGTGTTGGCTATAGCCTGGTGTGGTGTATTGTATTGTTCCTGGAACCCCAGTACTGTGGGGGTGCAGACAGGCAAGTACCAGGGGCTCCCTGGACAACCAGCCTAGCGGAAATGGCAGTTTTAGTGAGAGAACTTGTCTCAAAATAGATGGATAGATAGAAATAATTTGTAGAAACAATTGGAAAATGTCCAAGCATCCGCTCCGGGCCTGTCCAAGCATCCGCTCCGGGCCTACCCAAGCACAGGCAGATACACTTATACAGAATAAAGAAAGAAGAAAAGCGAGGGAAAACAGGTTCAAGAAGAGACGGAGAGAAAAGAGTGAACAGGGAGAAAGACGGGGAGGGGCCAGGCTGGGGAAGGATGTGATGGGGGTACCTGGCCCAGGTCCTCACGTCATCCTCTGCACGCCAGGCCTATGTCCCGGGGCAGGAGCCCCACTATGCGTCTCTCCAGAAGCTGCCGGCATCCAGCAGTGATGTCACAGACAGAGAGGAAGGTGAAGGCATGAAAGAAGACCCCAACACTGACTATGCCTGCATCGCCAGAAACAAACCCACTTGAGCGCCCCTAAATGTCTCTCTCGCCCTGAGTGTGTGCTCTGAGTCACCCTGTGTTCACCTAGTAAAGTCTGGCCCCCCCACTTCTGTGTCAGGCTTCTCTGTGTGTGTCCGGCCCATGGTCCCCCTCCTTCCCCCCTCCCCGCTGGGGGTCAGTGGTCACTGAGTAAGGGTTTTGAGGAGCACCAGCTCCTCTAAAAGCCAGTAAACATCTTGCGGTCCCTGAGAAGGGAGAGCTAAGAGTGGAGTGGTGTGTGTGTGTGTGTGTGTGTGTGTGTGTGTGTGTGTGTGTGTGTGTGCCGTGACTAGAGAATGAAGAAAATATGAGTCCTAAGTAGGAGAGAG